>CAUYON010104245.1:0-16730 GCA_963573935.1 Arctocebus calabarensis | reverse complement strand
GGGAGAGAAACGGAGAGAGCTTCTCTCTCCCCACTAGAATTTTCTCCCTCTAACAGATGCCTTAATGTTTTCTGTATTCTTTTCTTTCTTTTCTGTGAATAAATTCTGTCTTACAAAAATTAAAAAAAAAAAAAAAAGAAGAAGAAGGCAGGTAATAAACATGCCATTTGATCCTAAAAAACAAAACATAACAAACAAAAAAAACGTACAAATGATTATCAGTATTATCATCAATACCTGCCTCAAAGCTTGTTTTCTATCCAATTAGCAGATGTACATCAACCTTTCTATTGTACATGAATGTGGTCAGTCAGCACAGCAACTAAACCAACAAAGAGCTTCAGGGGCATTTGCTTTTGGATCAGCCAATGTCAGTTAAGTGAGAATTTAAAGAGTATGCTGTTTCCAAATATATTTCATTTTAAAGCCATAGTTTTAGTTATTTTATTTTTGCTTTTTGATGCCGGAACATGTCAGTTACATTTATATACATGTGTATGTAAAAGAGTACACAGTATATAAACAGGGTGTCCCCAAAGTAGCCATACATAGGGAAATGAGAAAATTGTAGCTAAATGTACATTAAAAAAATATTCACTACAAAATGCTACAAAGAGGAGACCAAAACTTACAGAATATTTTATAACATTTTTATAATGAATATTTTGTAAATAAAGGTACGCTTAGGTACAACTTCCTATCTTCCTTATGTATGGCAACTTTTGGGACATCCCATATTTATATATTTTATTTATTTTTTTCTAAGATAGAGCCTCAAGCTTTTGCCCTGAGTAGAGTGCTGTGGCATCACAGCTCACAGCAACCTCTACCTCCTGGGCTCAAGTGATTCTCCTGCCTCTGCCGCCCAAGTAGCTGGGACTACAGGCGCCCGCCACAACACTCGGCTATTTTTTGGCTACAGCCATTATTGCTGTTTGGCGGGCCCGGGCTGGATTCGAACCCACCAGCTCAGGTGTACGATTGGTGCCTGAGCTGCTTGAGCCACAGGCGCCGAGCCAAGGGACATTCCATATTTAATACCACATACCAAGAAATAACCTGTATTTTGATTCTGAAATTGACTCTACAAATTTAACTGATTTATCAAAGAAAGATGATAACACCTAGTTTTATAATAATTCATTTCTGAAATATTCACAATCACATTTAAGTTATATAAACACATATCCAAAATGCAAATGGGTTTTAAAAACATTTTTATTGATATAATCCATATACCATAAAATTTACTCCATAAACAGTATACAATTCAGTGGTTTTTAGTATACACCCAGTTGTACAATCATTGATACAGTAAGCTTTATAACATTTTTACACCTCGAAAAGAAACATTTTTAGACTTTTGTGACTGGTTTCTTTCATTTAAAAAGAAATGTTTTTGAGGTTCATCCTGGGCACAGTATATACTGAAGTACTTTATTCCAGTTAAGACCGGGTGGGTTCAAATCCAGCCTGGGCCTGCCAAACAACAATGACGGCTGCAACCAAAAAATGGCCGGGCGTTGTGGCGGGCGCCTGTGGTCCCAGCTACTTGGGAGGCAGAGGCAAGAGACTCACTTGAGCCCAGGAATTAGAGGTTGCTGTGAGCTGTGATGCCACGGCACCCTATCTAGGGTGACAGCTTGAGTCTCTGTCTCAAAAAAAAAAAAAAAAGACCAAATAATATTCCCTTCGTCTGTTGGACGTTTGGATTGTTTCCACCTTGTAAGGCTACTATAAATAATGCTGTATAATTGTTTTGCTTAGACATGTTTTTTGTTTTCCTTGGGATATATCCAGCAGTAAAACTGTTGGCTCATATAGCAACTTTTATGTTTAAACTGAGGAACTGCCAGACTGTTCTCCAAAGTGGATTAACCAGTTTACATTCTCATCAGCAATATATTAGGGTTCTCTTTTCCCACATCTTTGCCAATAACTGTTACGTGACTTTTTTATTCTAGCCATTTTAGTGGTGTGAAATGTTATTTCACTGTGGTTTTGATTTGCATTTTCCTGATGACTAATGATCCTGAGAATCTTTTCATGTGCTAATTGCACATATACATACATTAATTTCTTTGAAGAAATGACTTCAAATCCTTTGCCCATCTTTTTTTTTTTTTTTTTTTTTTTTTTGTAGAGAAAGAGAATAACTTTATCGCCCTGGGTAGAGTGCCGTGGCGTTACACAGCTCACAGCAACCTCCAGCTCTTGGGCTTAAGCCGATTCTCTTGCCTCAGCCTCCCTAGTAGCTGGGACTACAGGCGCCTGCCACAGCGCCCAGCTATTTTTTTTTGTTTTGCAGTTCGGCCGAGGCCAGGCTTGAACCCGCCACCTTCAGTATATGGGGCCGGCGCCCTACTCGCTGAGCCACAGGAGCCGCCCTTTGCCCATCTTTTATTAGGTTTTTTTTATTGTTGAGTTGTAAGAGTCATTTATATGTTCTGAATACAAGCCCCTCATCAGATGCACGGTTTGCAAACATTTTCTCTGATTTTGTGGATTTTCTTTTCTTTTTTTTTAAAAAAGCAAAGGCTGGAGTGTAGCAAGGTGATCACAGCTCACTGTAAATTCACACTCCTGGTCTCAAGCAATCTTCCTGCCTCAGCCTCTGGAGTGAGCTGGGAATACCTACAGGAATCTGCCAACACACCCAGCTAATTTTTTTCTTTTGGTACAGATGGGGTTTTGCTATGTTGTTCAGGCTGGTCTTGAGCTCCTAAGCCACAAGCAATTCTCCTACCTCAGCCTCCCACAGTGGTGTGACTACAGGCATGAGCCACCACACCCACCTTGTTTCTGGAAAGTATCCTCTGTAGGCTTAGCACCCGTAGCATAGTGGTTATGGCACCAGCCACATTAACTGAGGCTAGTGGTCAGAGCCCAGCCTGGGCCAGCTAAACAACATTGACAACTGCAACAAAAAAAAACCATAGCCAGGCATTGTGGCAGGCACCTGCAGTCCCAGCTACTTGGGAGGCTGAGGCAAGAGAATCACTTAAGCCCAAGAGTTTGAGGTTGCTGTGAGCTGTGATGCTACAGTACTCTACAGAGACTACATAGTGAGACTGTCTCAAAAAAAAAAAAAAAAAAGTATCCTCTGTAACACAAAATTACTTAATTTTGAGGAAGTTTATAATATTTCATTTTTCTTTTCTTACTTGTATTTTTTGGTGTCCCATCTGGGAAACAATTCAGTTTAGTTCATATTTCAGAATTTTGACTCATTTTTTAGTTAGTTGGTATATGGTGTGAGGTATGGGTCCAACTTCATGATTTTTTTTTTTTTTTTTTTGAGACATAGTCTCACTGTGTTGCGCTTAGTAGAGGTGCTGCTGCAATGCCCAGCTATTTTTAGAAACGGGGTCTCACTCTTGCTCAGGCTAGTCTTGAACTCCTCAGCTCAAGCAATCCACCGACCTTGGTCTCCCAGAGTGCTAGGAGTACAGGTGTGAGCCACTGTGCCTGACCTCAACTTTATGATTTACAGGTGAATACACAGTTTTCTCAGCACTATTTGTTGAAAAACACTATTCTTTTCTGACAGAATCATATGGGGACTTTGTCAAAAATCAACTGACCATAAATGTAAGCGTTTACTTCATTTTGTTCCAATGATCTGTATCCAATACCACATTGTCTAGATTACTGTAGCTTTGTAGTAAGTTTTAAAATCGAGAAATTTTGAGCTCTTCAGTGACCTTCTTTCTCAACGTTGTTTTGGTATCCTAGGTCTCTTGCATTTCCATGTGAGTTTTATGCTCAAGTTGCCAATTTCTGCAAAGCAAGCTGGGATTTTGGTAGGTAATATGTCCAATATGTATAATTTATGGAGTACAGCCCTAATATTATTAGGCCTTCTCATCTATGATGAGGTGTCTTTCCAGGTAAGTCCTCCTTAGTGTCTTTCAACGTTTTGTAATTTTCAGTGTATAAGTCTTATATTTCTTGTATTTGTTGAACTCATTCCCAAGTATTTTTTGATGCTATTGTAAACAGAAATGTTTTCTTAATTTCATTTTCAGACTATTCACTGCTAGTATTACCAAAATACAATTGATTTTTCTATACTAAACCTGTTTTCTACAACATTGCTGAAATTATTTATTAGTTCTAATAGGTTTTTAGTGGGCTCATTAGGATTTTCTTTCCTTTTCTAATCTAGAGGACTTTATTCCTTTACTTACTTGCTTACTCTTGCTAGAACTTCCAGTACAATGTTGAATAGAAATACTGAGAGCAGGATATGCACAGCTTGTTCCTAATCTTAGAGTAAAGTTATATAGTTTTTCACCATTAAATGTCAGTTGTGGGATTTTTGCAGTTGCCCTTTATGAGGCTGAGAAAGTTCCCCATGTTCCTTGTTTACTGTTTTTTTTTAATCATGAAAGGGTATTGAATTTTGTCAAATGCTTCTTCTGAGTCTATTGAGATAATCATGTAATTTTTTCCTTTTCTATTATGGGTTATATTACAATGATTCTTTTATATGTGTCGGATCAACACTGCATCCCTGGTATAAATCCCACTTAGTTGAATTAAACTATAATCATTTATAGGCTGGTAGATTTGACTTGGTAGTATTTTGTTTTGCATTCTGTGTCTAGATTCATAAGGGATATAGAACTTTAGTTTTCTTGCGATGTCTGTCAAGGTTTGATGTTAATTTTCGTTAAACATTTGGTGGGATTCACCTGTGAAGCCATTTGGGTCTAGGATTAACCTTGTGGAGCAGTTTTGGGTACAAACTCAATCTCTTTACTTGCTATGGCTGTATTCAGATTTTACATTTTTTCTTGATTCAGGTTTGGTTTTTCTGTGTCTTTGTAGTACTTGTACACTTCATCTCGAGTATCTACTGGCTGGTATGCAACTATTCATAGCAGTCCCTGATAATTTGTTTTGTTTCTGTAAGATCTATAGCAATGTCTACACTTTCACTCATGATTTTAGTAATTTGAGTCTTTTCTTGATCAGGGTTGAACAATTTTGATGCTCTTTTCAAAGAAACAACTTTTGGTACTGCTGATTTTCTCTACTTTTCTATTCTCTATTTCATTTATTTCCACTCTAATCTTTACTATTTTTGTTCTTTTGCTAGATTTGAATTTATTATGTTCTTTTTTTCTACTCTTAAAGTAGATTAGATTACTGATTTAAGATCCTTCTTCATTTTTAACATAAGTATTCATGGTCATAAATCTTTTATAGTTATAAATTTAGCATATCACATAAAATTCAGTATATTGTGGTTTTGTTTTTATTTAGCCCAAAGTATTACCTAATTTCCCTTGTGATTTCTTCTTTGGCCCATTGGTTAATAAAGAATATACTATTTAATTTACATATATTTTTGATTTTCCCAAATTTCCTTGTGTTATAAATTTTTAATTTCATTCCATTATGTTTGGAGAACATATTTTGTATTATTTCTATCTTTCTAAATTTATTAAGTCTTTAGTTTTATGACCTAGCATATAATCATGGGCAGTGACTCACGTGCATGTGAAAAGACTGTACATGTTGCTGTTGGATAGAGCATTATATAGATATGTTAGATTTACAATATCATTCAAACCTTCTATTTCCTTTTGGATCTTCTACCTAGTTATTCTATTTTATTGAAAACACAGTAGTAAAGTCTCCAACTATTATTGTGCAGTTGTCTATTTCTCCCTTCAATTCTGACAATCAATACTTCAAGTATTTGATTGCTTTGTTATTAGGTGCAGAATGACCCTTTCATCATTATAAAATGTCCTTTGTCTCTAGTAATATTTTTTGACCTAAAGTCTATTATTTGGTTGATATTAGTATAGCCACTTGACCTCTCTTTTGGTTACAGTTTACATGGTATATCTTTTTCTATGCTTTTAATTTCAACCCATGTGTTTTTGATTTTAAGAGTTCCGAGTTTCCCTTCTAGATTGTACTAGTTGAATCAGAGATTTTTATCCAACTGTCAATCATTCATTGTCTTTTCACTGTCATGTGTAATCCATCTATATTTAATTAATTTAATTATTGATAAGGATTTACATTTGCTATTTTGCTATTTGTTACTACATCTTTTTTTTTATGTTCTTCAACTCCCCAAATACTACTTTTTTTATTGTAAATATTTTCTGATGTTTTATTTTAATTTTTCTATTTTTCTCTCACTATATTCTGTTCAGCTATTTTCTTGGTGATGCCCTGGAGATTATAATTAACCTCTTAACTTACAACAAATATTTCCAATTAATTCTAATAGTATGCAAAAATAGTGCTCTTCTATAATTAGTTTTGTCTTTTATCCTCTGTGCTGTTTATACTAATGCTAATTACATTTATATACATTATAAGCCAATCAACAATGTATAATTATTGCTTTCTGCAAATTTCTTTTAAATCAAATAGAAGGAATTAAAAAATACATTTATACTGCCTTTTAAAATATTTACATAGTCACTTTTATTGATGCTTTTTATTTCTTCATATGAATTCAGTTATAGTCTAGTCTTCCATAAACAGTTACAGATACAGTTCAGTCTTCCATGAACAGTCCTACTGAATGCAAGCAGTGTTGGAAAAGGATTAACCACTCACTCCTATATGCCAGGTGCTACCATTTCTAAATTACTTTATTAGTATCAATTTGATCACTATTTACCTAGAACTAAGTGTTTTCAAAATTTTGAGTTTGAACTAAACTTCCTTTCTTACTCTAAAGCAGTGATTTTCAACTGGTGTGCTGTGGCACACTGGTGTGCATGAGGGTATCTTAGACGTGCTGCAAAAGTTTTTATAAATCATTAATGAAATTATTTTCAAAATAAGTTCAAAGAGCTATAAACATCTTCTCTTTTTTATTCTTTTTTGATCAGCATAACTTAAGAGTGCCATAGAAGTTTAAATATAGGCTGCATGTGCTATGAGTTAACAAAGGTTGAAAATCACTCTTCTAAACTGACTGAAACAGGGGATCAGAAGGTCTTGGTTCTGGGTTCAACTTTGCCATTTAGTGTGTAACCTATGAGAAGCCAGTTAACCATGAGTTTTATTTAGTTTTTCCATTTGTAAAAATGTAAACTGAACTATTTTTTTTCTGTATCTCTCTTTCAGATTTGAAACTCAATAATTTTATCATACTTATTCTTTCTCTAAAAATATTACCAGGTTCCCCTTTTATTTCCACTTTCACAGTTGGTATCATATAGATCCAGACTATTTTATGATTGGGGAACAGATAACCCAATCTACCCTTTTTATGGTGTCTCCCCACTTCATTCCATTGAACTAAGTAGTCAGCCAAATACCATGTAATTTCCCTAAAGGATTAATCTAATCCTTTCATGGATCTACATTTGATATTTTGTCAATCACCTCTATCTTATTTTCTCATATCTACACTTAAAATATGACATTTAAAACCTTTTATCAACTACCCTGCTTTTAATGTCTAATGTCATATCTTTAATAGTTTTATTAAAAATATTTCAAACATACAGACAAGTAGGCAGTATTGTAATCATCACTTTTCAGAATCAACTAGAATTGTGCTTTTAAGTTAATTATTTAATCAATTATTTATGTTTTTGAGAAACAATCTCACTTTGTTGCCCTTGGTAGAGTGCTATGGCATTAGCCTAGCTCACAGCAATCTCAAACTCTTGGGCAGTGATCCTCTTACTTCAGCCTCCTGAGAAGCTGGGACTACAGGCATCTGCCACAACACCCGGCTACTTTTAGAGACAGGGTCTTGTTCTTGCTCAGGGCTGGAACTCCTGAGTTCAAGCAATCCTCCCACTTCAGCCTAACAGAGTGCTAGGATTCCAGGCATGAGCCACTGAACCCAGCCTTGGAATTATGTTGATAAATTTTCCTCTGATATTCTTTTGAAAAAAAAGTTCACAGATCATTTTTTGTAAACTCAGAGTATATCTTTCTCACTCTTGTTTTATTATTTTTAATATGTCTGCCTGTATACATCCATTATTAGTACATACTAGAATTCTGTGAGTTTTTATTTCATTTTTACAGTTTTTATCAGTGGAATCACATCTTACATATCCCTTTCTAACTTGCTATTTTACTTAATTTTGTATTTATAAGACTCATCCACAGACTAGATTAATATAATACTGGAATATTATATTCTCGTATTCCATTGTAGGATTTCTCTAAAAATCTATTCAGTTTCCCACCTGGTAACATTTTTTCAGTTTTTTCATTATTACAAAATGATGCAATAAACAGTTTTTCACATGTGCCCTTGTATAAAATGTATGTACAAGATTTTTCAACTGGAGACCTATCTCAAAATATGTTAGATTTGGGGTACGCGCTTTTCCAGCTTTATTAGATACTGTTGTATCATTCTTCATAATGGTTGTGCCAGCAGTGTGTGACGTTCCACAAACCTCACTATATCATCATGTTTCTAAAAATTTATAACCTAGGATTTTAATCTGCATTTCTTTCCTTTAAACATAACTCTAATCTCCTTCCCCCCACCCCCCACCAAATCTTTAACAAGCCCAATGAATCATGAGCCCAAGCAGATAGGGTACTTCATATAAAGGCACTCTGTGTCCCCCTTTCTGGCTCATGTAAAATTCTTTATACAGTAAGCACTTGTTAATGTCTCTGTTAAATTTGCCAGCTATTCTAGCTTTCAAACACCAGTTTCTGTATTGTAGTATAGGTACACGAACTATAACATATGAGATAGGGGTTGATGCTTACTAGTAGTTAAAAACTAGGTATTTTATTCAGAATTCCCCAAGACAAAGGCCTACTGGATCATTCAAAGTCATGATAAAATCTTACAAAAAGAAAATACTTTTTTTCACGTATATCCTAGTATTACTGAGGCAACAGTGATGAGAAAAGTTTTCTAAATCATTTTGGTCCTTAATTCATATACTAGTTCATAATATTAATATTATAAAAGTGTACACAGGTACATTCATACACTTAACTGTGCATCTTTAGAGAAAAATTATATTTTTATGTAATTGCAGAAGTTATTCTTTATAACTTAACTGAGTAGTGGCTACTTCAGTAAATGCTTATGAAATAAAATAGTATTTCAGTACCTAAAAAGGTACTATTTGAGAACTAATCATCATTTGTAACCAATCTGAAATCTAATGATTTATGATTTGTCACATAGCCACAATTCCTAATTATCACTGTGGAGCAAGCACAAAGAAGATATCTAGGAAACATTTTAAAATATTGAAGAAAATATCAGTGGTGGCCGTAAAATATTTTTTTCTAATCACATTTAAGAGGCAAGGAGAAAATGAGAAAAATATGAAGTACTCCTACTTAAAAATAATGATTACTGTAAACCAAAAAAAAAAAAAAAAAAGAAAAGAAAAAGAAAAAACACAGTGTAAGCAGGTTGGCTAATTTTGGAATCATAAAAACCAATTATTTCCCAGTTCTTAAGAGAAAAAGCTTTCAGTTTTTCCCTGTTCATTACTGTATTAGCTGTAGGTCTTTTTTATGTTGAGGAACTTTCCTTCTATAACTTAATTCATTTATAGTTTTTATTATGAACAGGCATTGAATTTTATCAAGTGCTTTTTCTACATCTGTCAAGATCATAAGTTGTTTGTCCTTCATTCTGTTGATGTTTATTGATTTTCATATGTAGAGCCATTCCTGCATTCCTGGGATAAATCCCATTTGATCATAGGTATAGTATGTTTTTGCTGTATTGTTGGATTTGATTTGGTAAGTTTTTTACTTTTTCTTGAGACAAGGTGCTTGCTCCACACTGTGGCTTTGCGACGAATCATAAAGGAAACAAAGGAAAATGTATCAACATAGTTCACTGCAACCTCAAACTCTTAGACTCAAGAGATCTTCCTGCCTTAGTCTCCTGAATAGCTGGGAGTACAGGTACATATCAACATGCCCTGCAGATTTTTTTTTTATTTTCTGTAGAGTCAGGGTCTGATTATGTTTCTCAGGCTGGTCTTAAACTCCTGACATCAAGCAATCTTCCTGCTTTGGCCTCCCAAAGTTCTAGGATTACATATGTGAGCACCACACCCAGCCTTCATTTGCTAGCATTTTGTTGAGGATGTTTGCATTCTTCTGAGACATTTGTAGTCTTCATTTTTTCTTGTGTCCTTGTTTGGTTTTGGTATCAGGGTAATGCTGGCATCATAACATGAATTACAAAGACTTCTCGATGCCTCAGTTTTTTGGAATAATTTGATAAGAGCTGGTAGTTTTTTTTTTTTTTTTTGGAGACAAGAGTCTCAAGCTGTTGCCCTGGGTAGAGTGCTGTGACATCACAGCTCACAGCAACCTGGGGCTCAAGTGATTCTCCTGCCTCTGCCTCCCAAGTAGCTGGGACTACAGGCGCCTGCCACAACACCTGGCTATTTTTTGCTTGCAGCCATCATTGTTGTTTGGCAGGCCCAGGCTGGATTCAAACCCGCCAGCTCAGGTGTATGTAGCAGGCGCCTTAGCCACTTGAGCAACAGGTGCTGAGCCAAGAACTGGTATTAATTCTTCTTTAAACGTTCTGTAGAATTCAGCAGTGAAGCATTCAGTCCTATAATTTTCTTTGTTGGAACACTTTTTATTACTGATTGAATCACATTACCTATTATTGGTCTATTCTATTTCTTCTTGACTCAATCTTGGTAGACTGTATGTGTCCAGGAATTCATCTTTTTCCTTTAGGTTATTGAATTTACTGGTTTATAATTGTTCATAGTAGTCTCTAATGATCCCTTTGTATTTCTGTGGTATCTGCTGTGATATTACTTTTTTGTCTCTGATACTATTTATTTGGGCCTTATTTTCTTCTTAATCTAGCTAATGGTTTATTGATTTTTATTTACCTTTTAAAAAGCAAATTTAGTTTCACTGATCTTTTGTAATTTTTTTTTTAGTTCTGATTTTGTTATTTCTGCGCTTATCTTTAGGGTATCTTTCCTTCTACTAATTTTGGATTTGGTTTGATCCTTGAGATGCATGGGTTAAGTTGTATATTTGCAATATTTCTAGGTTTGTTTTTTTTTCTTTCCTAGACAGTGTCTCACTATGTCAATCTTGGTTACAGTGTCATGGAGTCACAGCTCATAGCAACCTCAAACTCTTGGGCTTAAGCGATTCTCCTGCCTTAGCCTCCCGAGTAGCTGGGACCACAGGCGCCTGCCGCAACACCTGGTCATTTTATTTTTGGTTGCAGTTGTCATTGTTGTTTAGCAGGCCCAGGCCGGGCTCAAATCCACCACCTTTGATGTATGTGGCTGGCGCTCTACTCACTGAGCTATGGGTGCTGAGCCTGTCTCTAGTTTTTTGATGTAGGCTTTAACTTGCTTCTTAATACTGCTTTTGCTGTACTTTATAGGTTTTGATATATTGTGTTTCTATTTTTATTTGTTTCAAGGAATTTTTAAATTTCATTCTTAACTTCTTCCTTTACCTATTGGTCAAAATTGCCTCATAAGGAAGGTGACTCTTCACAGGCCCCTCACGAAAACGAAGCAGAACAAATTAAAAAAAAAAACAAAAACTTACAAGGAAAGGATATTTGCACATTTTGAATCTGACAAAAGTTTAACATCCAGGATCTATACAGAACTTCAATTAATCTACAAGAAAGTCAGTTTTTTTTGTTTGTTTGTTTATTCTGGCCTTCAGTGATTGGATGCAGACCATCAACACTGCCCTACTTGGCCTCTTGATTGAAATGTTAACCTCATCTGAGAATACCCTCATAGACATTTCCAAAATAATACGAGATCATATATCTGTCCACCTATGGCCCACTCAACTTGATATATAAAATTTACCCATGATAGTAGTCAGAAAGAAAAATGTGCAGGGAGCATATATTTATCTCTCAGCTTTGGGGTAGCTACTCATGTCTATTTTCTAAGAGGCTTTTTTAGAACTTTGAGAAACTAAGAACATTAGAATCATTTGGGCCACCCAAAAAACTCATTCAAATCTGAGTTTAATGGAACCAATTATGTAGAGGGGATGGTACCCTTTTCTTTGCTCTTTATCACAAAGAATAGAGACTGGAAGCTCTAAGGAGTAATTTCCTTTCAATAAGGATCCTTCATCCGTGATGTCATCTGAAGTTTTCTTGAAATTCCTGATTTTATAATAATCTCTACCACCTTTCAGGGATTTCAGGTTGAGGAAGTCCATGGAGTAAAAGTGTGCATTCAATTTCCAAAAATGCTTCCTTTAAGTTTCAAGGGCATGCCTACTTTTTGGTTCATACTGGACTTAATAATGAACGTGTCCTTCATGTTTGTATTTTCTTCAAATATATTTTTTTCATGGTCTTTA
The DNA here is from genome assembly GCA_963573935.1 of Arctocebus calabarensis. Taxonomy (NCBI): domain Eukaryota; kingdom Metazoa; phylum Chordata; class Mammalia; order Primates; family Lorisidae; genus Arctocebus; species Arctocebus calabarensis. The sequence goes on along the minus strand of CAUYON010104245.1, from coordinate 4,412 downwards.
CCTTGACACACAAAAATTCTTAAATTGCCATTATTTTATTATCATGTAGATCCTTAGCTTTTATATTTCACAGGGATTATTTCAATTGCCTTTGAGTTACAATAACCACAATTGCTTTTGTATGTGAATAGGTAAAAATAGGGAAATAGGGAGAATGATAAGTAATTGGAAGACAAAGATGGTGATGTCAGAGTTAGAACCTTGATTTTCACTTTTCATTGTGGGGCTTTGAACTTTCACCTAAGTTCTTGCTCACCATCTTTGGTGCCTATCCAAATTATCTGCAATATTTATGTACTTTACAATTGATGCCTTCCGGGATCTCACATAGGGACAATTAATTTTCCTTTTTACTTGTACCTAAAACAAATGTGTATTTACTATGAAGCAAAAGTTATTTTAATTGTAATTAGTTATGATGAGTCTTATTCTGCTCATGGTAGTCACTAGAGCCTTTTTTAGGTGGGGGTATGGGGATAAGTAGGGGGAAGTCATTTTAGCTACAATAGAAATATTCTTTAGGAATTTTTTTATGCAATAAGAAATTACAGACTCTTCATTGGTATGTTTATGATAAAAAGTAGATAAACTCCCATAAATATGAATACTGGAATATGAAATAAAAGCAAAAAATGATACAAAGTCAAGCTAATGAAATTTTTTGACAATGAGAAGAAAATTATTTTTAAAAAGTATTTCAATAATACCTAAAATGGTAACTCATAAGGAGAGAAAGAGGTATCTTTTCAGGTCTATAGAACTGAGAAACTAGAGAATTGTTACAAAATCAAATTAGTGAAAAAGAATAAGTAATCTGAACCCAGTAGAAAAAGGCTTAAATGTATTGATGATTAGATGAGATTATGGACTTTAATTAGGATAACACAAAAACCCTAATGACATCAAAGCAATGAAGATATCTGTGGCTAATTGGTTAATAAGTATTGTCAACTCAGAGTATTTGAGAGAGTCAATATAGAGGAGAAATATTTGAAATATCTGAAATCTTATTTATATGAAAAAAACTTGATAAAACTTTCCCAAATTGAATAAAAATCATAAACATCTTTATAAGTACTAGTAACAAATTGTGAATGTGAAAGTTTCCCAAACTATATGTGTCAATAATTTTAAAATACCAATAAATGGTATTGGTTGAAATGAATTTGCAATACTTGTGATATATTCAGTTTTTTAAATTTTTCAATTTTTATGATTAGTTTATTATTCTAAGTATTCAAATACATGCCTAGCTCTATACATATTTTTAAGTTTATATTCTCTTTCATAAAGTCGATTTCTCAAATTCAATGAGTTTCAAGTCCCACAAACCTGAAACATCCTGCATAGCACATTTTGAGTACTCTAGTGAGTATTTATTTTATTTTATTTTTGCTTGTCTGCTGGTTAATTACTTATGAAAGGAAACTAAGATTTTCATCTTTAAAACCTCTGTGGCTTGCACAGTGCCTGATACACACTAGTAGAAATTGCTTAACAGAAGATTATAGGATGAATGCATGTCTAACAGACCATGGAATGAATCTACAGAAAGCCTCTCAAGGACATTCTGAGTCCCCTTAGAAATACTGAGTCCCCATTGAATACTGGGGATCCCACTTGATCCTACAATTCCTCTACTAGGTATATATCCAGAGGACCAAAAATCACATTATAACAAAGTAATTTGTACCAGAATGTTTATTACAGCCCAAATCATAATTGCTAAGTCATGGAAGAAGCTGAAGTGCCCATTGACCCACGAATGGATTAATAAATTGTGGTATATATACAATATGGAATATTATTTAGCCTTAAAGAAAGATGGAGACATTACCTCTTTCATGTTCATATGCTACACTTGATCTTAGCCAAAAGGCCGAGAAGCGATCTTTCATGTTCATATAGATGGAGCTGGAACATATTCTTCTTAGCAAAGTATCTCAAGAATGGAAGAAAAGGGTGGTGCCTGTAGCTCAAAGGAGTAAGGCGCTGGCCCCATATGTCAGAGGTAGCGGGTTAAAAACCCAGCCACAGCCGAAAAAAAAAAAAAAGAATGGAAGAAAAAATATCCAGTGTACTCAGCCCTAATAAAAAAAAAATTTATTGCTTTCATACAAAAAGTATAACCCAATTATAGCTGAAGAATATGGGGAAAGGAGATAGGAAGGGAAGGGGAGGGAGGAGGTTGGGTGGAGGCAGGGCAATTGGTGGGACCACACCTATGGTGCATCTTACAAGGGCACATGTGAAATTTACTAAATGTAGAATACAAATGTCTTAACACAATAATTAAGAAAATGCCATGAAGCCTATGTTAACCCGTTTGATGAAAATATTTCAAATTGCATATAAAACCAGCACATTGTACCCCATGATTGCATTAATGTACACAGCTATGATTTGATAAAATAATTAAAAATATATGTGTTATATATATCGTTTAATACATAGTAATATGTATATATATATTCTAAAGTAAATTATATGTTTGACTGGGACTCACAGTAAAAAGTTAAATGCCACTGGAATAATGAGCGTTAAGGACTTTATAAAACTGTACAGAATTATTTTGAAAACTCAACCAAGTGTGAACCATAAGCCAGGGCCTATGACTATTTTCCTTATGGTGATTATTTGTTTTAAAATTTTTGTGGTAGCAGAATTTGGCCCTCTTAATATTAGCTATAATGTTCATTCACATTAAATATATTCATGTTGGAATGAGTTCAGTTCACAGAACAATCTGGCTCTCAAGAAGGAGGTGAAATGAGGGGAGTTTTTTTTTTTTTTTTTTTTTTTTAATTAATGCCTAACAGTCTAGTCAGCTTTCCCTTCTGGGAGTTGCATTCCACTTTCATGCCTATATATTTTTGTAAACAAGATTTATTTGAAAGACTATTTTCCTTAAGAAAGATTTCCATACCAATAATTCATGTACCAACTTGCCAATAATAAATGTCGAACATGAAAATGACAGATGTGGTTTTGTACTAATGAAATGAAAGTACTGCCCACTCTTGTTTGGAGATTAAATGTTATATTCTTTCTTTTATTTTAACTTACTTTTCCAGTGATTTCTGTGGGAATAAATGTGAGAAAGATTCTTTAAATTCTTATTTATATTTAAGAAATCTAACTCAGAGTTTTGTCCAAAGAGAGCAAAAACTCTAGGTACCAAATAATTACTTGACTATTTTTGAAGCCAGTTAAGAAATTCATCAAAAAGTTACTGAGAACTTACTATCTGAGTAAGAGTAAGAGGTAAAAAAAGAACACGATCTGTTTCTATTATTTTATACAAAATAAACTGTAAAGGGCTGATATCAGGCAATATGGGTTAGGGCTTTATCTACCTATATCTTTCATTTGCCTTTGTCTGCTGTTCCATTTGCCAACAACTTTATAAATTTCTTGAACATGTCTAGCAGTGAATAATAAAGCATTATTGCACTGGTGGTATCCAAAATATTTTGTTGGGTAGATAGACTTCCTGTGCCTTAAAGATTCAATCAATGTCAGCAGAAACATAGAATGTTAAGTATAAAGAACATCAGAGATCTCAATTTAGAGATTGAGACACCATGCTCAACAGTACACGGCCATGAATGTGGAGGAAGAATGGTCTCCAAACTGGAGATTCTGAGTCTAGTTGGGTGCTAGTTCCAGTGATAGTTGGTTCAGATCTCTTCAAATACTCTCAGATAGGCTGTGATTGTGTACCTCCAAGATAAGGCCACAGCCAGATGTGGCCAGCCACAAATGCAAGACAACTACATGGGTACATATTCTACCACAAAAGTTCAAATGCACATGTGTATTCTATAAAATCTATGTAAATGTTTCCAATTACCTATGATAGGCAAATCATGTACCAGGAAGGTGAGCTTTAATTTTGCTACAACTTGGTGAATTTTCAAACACAAGTATCACCACATGCCTCTGAGGTCTGTGTATGTGCAACCCAGTAGTACCTTAACTTTTCTGTGTCAATTATGAAAAGGCAAAGGAAGAGAACATGGGTCAACTCAATCTACTGCTAGATGAACCTTATTAGGATGTTGTAGCTAAAATAAAACATCCATTTTAATGAGTCCTAACCACTATGGTCTTGTAACAAATGATTCTTTTCAAATTTGTGTTGGGTCATGCTACTCCAGATTAAATTTTAACTGGTACAGCATACTTCTCAAAGTATATTGAAAATATCATCTTCTATACCAATAATAGTCAAGCTGAAAAAACAGTCAAGGAGTCTATCCCTTTCACAGTAATACCAAAGAAGATGAAATATTTGGGAGTTTATCTTACAAAGGATGTGAAAGATCTGTATAAAGAGAACTATGAAACTCTAAGAAAAGAAACAGCTGAAAATGTCAACAAATGGAAAAATATACCATGCTCATGGCTGG
>CAUYON010104244.1:0-12461 GCA_963573935.1 Arctocebus calabarensis | reverse complement strand
CATCAAAAACAATGGAGACTTTGCAGCATTTGTACTAACTCGGATGGAGGTAGAACATATTATTCTTAGTGAAATGTCACAGGAATGGAGAAGCATGAATCCTATGTTTTCTCCCTTTTCTTTATCTGATCTTTTCCCAATGCTATGTCTTATAATATTATGTCAAGTATCATTTTTTTAGCTAGTCGTCACATTTTACAAAAATTTTTCTAGCTTTATCTTTCCTGGTAGGGAGCCTAGAGCGAACTTTTCCTTCTGATTCTTTCAAATGAGATCCCTTTTTGATTGTCACATTTGACTATTGGCTTATATTGTGTTTGATAAATTAGTACATGTTGATCACATTATTTCTAAAATTCCAGTTGGTTATGGCTCTTATTTTTATTCAGTTTTATTCATTTTTATTAGTAATTTTTCTGTCTGGATTTACTTTAATTGGTCATCTGAATTTGACCTATTTAGCTTATAAGTTTTTTATTTTTGACCATCTGAATATCTCTCTTTAATTTTTTTTAAATTTGCAGTTATTTGTTTGCTTGTGTTAATATTTATGTTTCAGGGCTATTGCTTTTCTATATGCTTTAAGAGTTGGGTTTTCAGTTTTGCCAACAGGGACAAACAACTGTATATAATAAGTACTAACTTATGAGCTCATAGCAATCTTTTGTCTGGCCAGCACAGTGTTATTCATTGAGGGCTTTTACAATGGACACTGCTCTCTCTATCCTGGTGACTATTGCTCCTAGTTTCAAACTCTTTTCCTCTGTTCTAGTTCCTTCTTTCTTTCCTTAACTCTCTCTCAAAACCCTCTGTGTCATGGTTCCTAAATTCCTCCCCAAATCTTTCTCTTTTTCTCACCCAAATAGAGATGCATCCAAGCAGAATCTGCTGTTTAGAATCCTTTTCTGAACTCCATTGATGTTGTCATCAAAATCTACTGATTCAAAAGAAAAAATTCATTTTACCATAAGGACATTTGCACTAGACTGTTCATTGGAGTTTAATTCACAATTGTCAAGATGTAGCATCATTCGAGTGCCAATCAACTCATGAATGGATACTATTCACAGTTTACTAATCCATTAATACTATGGATTAATGGAATACTAATTCAGCCATAAAAAAGATAGAGACTTTACATATTTGTATTAATCTGATGGAGTTGGAAAACATTCTTCATAGTAAAGTATCACAAAAATAGAAAAGCAAGTACCCAATGTACTCCATACTAATATGAAACCAATAGATAAATAATTATACCCCACGTGAGGTATAACTAAATTAAAGTTAGAAGGTGGGAAGAAAGGAGGAGGGATAGGAGAGAGGGAGGGGAGATAGAGATGGGTAAGCTCTCACCTAATTGGCACAAAATGTAAGGCTATACAACACACCAACTACAACTTAGACTTTACATAGCAAATGCTAACAATGAAGCCTAATCATGTGTACCCTCATATTAATCTGAAAAAAAAATCTATTGGTTCATTGCCTTTTCTCTCAGCCTTCTCAGTTTATCAGACAATTTAGCTCTTACTATGTCTGATAGTATATCTTTTCATAAGCCAAAACGGATACTTTATCTTTGGAGTGTGTAACTGGACAGCCCAAGGACTGACAGTGATTACCATTTGGAAAGACACCAGGCATTCAATAAACTATTCCATCCAATTACTCCCTTCTGGACAACATGTTGTTTTGTCTGTTACATTCATCTCTACAAATAACTATTTCTCCAAGTATATATCCATGCCAGATTTACAATTTCACATGTGTGTAGTAGCAAACCACAGTCTCAGTCACTTTGTTACAAATCAGCATGATAGACAAGTTGACCCAGGTCAGTATCTATTGTCCAGCCCTTGATCAATGAGCCATTTCCAAGAGAAAGTGGTATGCAGTGCCATTATGATTGCTGAGGGCAAGCCCCCGGGTGACAACTCTGAGATGAATGGGGTTTCAAACAAGTTGATATTAAGACCATATTTATAAATGTTTGTATGAACTTGAAGATAATAAGAATAAAACTTGCATATGATAAAACACATTCAGATAGTCTTCATAACAATACCAAATGAAAATAAAATTATTTATCCAACCTTATCCCTTGAGAAAACATTTTTTCAATTTGTGTAATTGTTTCTTTTTCAAAGTTACATACAGAGAAAAAGACAATGTGCATATTAACAAATTTTCACAAAGTTAATACACATCTATAATATCATTATCCACATCAAAAAATCCCCTTATACCTTTTCTTTGTCATCACCCCCAAATGTAATTATTACCTTGTCTTCTAATACCTGAGATCACTTTTACTTGTTTTTAAATTATTTGATAAGTGTCAGTATGCATTTTCAATTCTTTTGTCTGGTTCTTTTGTTCAGCATTAAGTCCTAGGGGTTACTGGTTACTGTGTGTTATTTTGGATCATTGCAGTTCATTACTCCTTGTTACTGTATGCAATGTTTGACAATATGAAAGGTTATTCATTTTAACAGAAATGGATGCTTGTATCATGTCCAGTATTTTCTAATTTCAAATAGTGCTCTCATGGACATTCTTGCACTATACATCATTGGATATGCACCAAAACGTGGTATTGCAGAGTAGTATAGTCTTTGTAAGATAAGCATTGATAAAACTAAGAATAGGAAAGTAGCTTTCTCAAGTGGCATACCAATTTTATACTTACATCATCAGTGTATGGGAACTCTAGGTTTTCTACATCCTAGACAAGATGGTATTCTTAGTCTTTTTTGTCTTAGCCTTTCGCTATATAACTGTATTCCATTTTAGTTTTAATGTGAATTTTCCTATGACTATTATGGCTGAACATGTTTTCATTTGAATATATTCTTAGTAAGCTCATAATTCAAGTATTTTGCTAATTTTTTATTTCTATATTCTTATAGATATGTATTTCTCACTGGTATACATATATATTGTATATGTATGTATAAATAATATCTTAATGAATGTTGAGATTACTGAATACATTCTCTATATAAGTCGGATATATGTGTGGCAAGTATCACTTCCAAATTTTTGGCTTGCCTGTTCACTGCCTTCATCATGGACTTATAAAATGAAGTCCAATTTATCCATCTTTAACATTACATAAATGAAGTTGTATTTAATTTCTTTGACTCCATAGTATATTCTTTTGCAGTTTTATTTAAGATAATTTAATTACCAGAGATCATGAGGATATATTCCTGTTATCTTCTTAGTGAATTTCTCTTTTAGGTTTCTCACTCAGATCTGCAATGATTTTTTTGTGTAAATTATAAGGAAGAAGACAAAAATAATTTTCTCCATGTGAATACTCCTAGACTGAGAACCACTATTTAAAGATAATTATTTACCAATTTTGGCATCAATATATACCTACTATATTGTTTTAATTATATTAAATATTGGCATTTGGTACCTTAAATCCTCCATCTTTGTTCTTCAAGAATGCCTCAACTATTCTCGGCTTTGTACTACCATAATATTTTGGAGTCAATGGACCATTTCCCCACTAAAAAAACAAACAAACAAACAAAAAAACCCTGCTAGGATGTTGGGAGATTTCATTAATAATGTAGATGAATTTCGAGGAAGACTTAGATTTTGTAATACTGAGTCTTGAAATTCATGAATATGGAATGCTTTTCATTTGCTTATGCCTTCTCCAAGAACTGGTAATATTTAATACATTTATCACTTGATAATATTTATATATGAGTAATGACCTGATTCCAAAGAAGATTGTAACTATGATGTCAGACATCCACTTAAGTGCTAGTTGAGTGAAGTTGGAAGTAACAGTAAAGAGATGAGGAGAAAAGTTAGTTCCACTAGTTTCATTTCATGACAAATAGTCAGCTAATTTCCTCTCCTACTCTAATGTTAGTAGATTAACATTTTTGAGGTAATTGTTTTGGTATTTGCCTTACTTTAGTATAGGTTTATCTTCTCTCTAAAACTTAGATCTAGGATGAAAGAAACTTATGTTTAAAGTCTAATCACATTAAAGATTCAAGATGAAATGAAATATGGATTTGATTCTTAGGTGAACAAGGAAGCGAAGGGAAACTCTATTTTTCACCAAATACTCATGCTACTAGATGAGTTAGGTATATGGCTAAAGGAAAAGTTTTTTTCAGGCTTCCAAGGAGAAATGGTTCTTTGATGTATCTAGTTTCTAAGTGAAAGATTGTCAAGGAAAGAAAATGATTTCAGCATATCAGTGCTGGATTTGATTTTCAAGTAAGGATTTTTACATGAAGAAAAGTAAGGTCTATCCTCTATCATCTATTTCTCTGTCATCTCTCTCTCTGTAAGAAAAATAAGGTCTTTTATCTGTAAGATCTATATATTGTCTTTTTTTCCATGTCGAAGACATTTACAATATATTTCTAGCCCATTTTTTTCAGTTCACTAGAGGAACAAGTATGTTTCATAGCTGACACATCTTGGATAAAAGACTGGTAGCTTGGGAACTAGAATACATATGAAAATGTATCTCCAAGAAAACATTTATTCTGTTTTATAATAGAGTAACAAATAATTATAAGAGAAAACATTCATTGGCAAAGAAGTCTTTATTCCCTACATCTAACAATTTTTGAAAACTCTATGGGTAAAGGCTTAGATAGATTTAGATCTGAAAGAATTATTTAATACATTTTATATTAATATTAATAATTATTATGACCTTCTGGCTTTATTTACAGTATCTGATTAAGTACAATTCTGAATTTACAAATCTTAAACAATCCCAAATTGTTTCATGATGATGTATTAATATATACACTGCCAGGAATTATTCAGATATAATAATAATAAAACAACAATTATAGTAAGAACTAATATTTATGTTCACAATGGGCTATGCCCTTTGCTTATCCTATTTATATTACCTGCCTTGTTACTTAGCAACAGGCAGGTAATATAAATATTCCCATTTTGCAAATGAGGAAACTGAAGTTCTGAGGCAGTAATTAATTAGGCCATCTTCACATTGTTAGTAAAGGGCTTATTTACAGGTGCAAATCCAAGTCCATCCCACTCAACATCTGTACTTCTTAACACTCGATTGCCTTCTACAAGATCTATCACAAAATACTTATTCCTGGCTTATTGAAGTAAATTCCCGAATGTCTGCATATTCATGCATATAACAGACATAGCTATTTAACATTTGGTGGAGATACAAGTTTTTGTTTTTACATTTTTGACTATTATCAGCAAAGCTTCTCTGAATATGAATGTACAAGTGTGTATGAGTATTTGTGTTAATATATATTTTCTTTTCCTGTGTGTAAATTCCTAGTAGTACAATTCTTTGGGTGTATGGAAAATATATGCTTAATAGTTTTAGAAACTTCCAGACCCTTTTCAAATGGGATATACCATCTTGCATTTCTAGAAACAAACATCACATCAGAGTTCCAATTACTTCAAATCTTTGATTCTTCTTTTAAATTTAGCTGGTCCACTGGGTGTTTAGTGGTGTTCCATTGCATTTTTTTTTTGGTGGTTCATTTTATTTTATATTTTTGTTCCAGGTTAGTTGAGGGTACAAAGAATTAGGTTACAATGTTTGCATTTGTTAGGTAAAGTCCCTCTTATAATTGTGTCCCACCCCCACAAGGGTATTTTCATTTTCAATTTCACTAATGACTAACAATGTTGAGCATATTCTCATATGCTTATTGCATTCATTAGTACATCACAATTGGTTTGTTTGTTCAATTCTGTTGACCATATTTTTAAATTGGGTTGTCTTATTGAGTTTTAATTCTTTTTGTATTCTAGATATATGTCATTTCTCATATATATTTTGCAAATATTTTTTTCCCATTCTGTGGCTTCTATTCTCTTTTAAAGAATGTCTTTGAATAATAAAAGTCTTAATCTTTATGTAGTCCAGTTTAGCATTTTTCATCTTTATAGTTTTTCATTAATATATCTAATCTAAGAAAAAATGCCTAATTCAAGGGCATAAAGATTTTCTACTGTGTTTTTTTCAGAAATTTTATATTTTTCCTGTTGTATTTTACTTTATTGTCTATTTCAAGTTAATATTTATCTATCATGTGAGGTAAGGGTCAAGGTTATTTTGTTTTGTTCATGAAAATCCAATAGTTCCTATACCATTTGTTGAAAAGGATTTTTTTTAATTGAATTACCCTTGGTATTTGTGTAGAAAATCAATTGATTGTATAGGTGTATAGCTATTTTTGGACCTCTTTGTTCTCTTAATCACATCGTCTGTCCTTACTTTAATTTATTGAGCAATGTAGATTTATAGTGAGTCTTAACTCAAGTAGTGCTAGTTCTCCAACACTGTTCTTCATTTTCCAAATTGTTTTAACTTGACCTTTTACATTTCCATACAAAGTTTAGAATTAGCTTGTCAATTCACCCAAAAATTCTTCAGCAGGGTGGTACCTGTGGCTCAAAGAAGTAGGGCGCCGGCCTCATATCTCGTATGCTGAAGATTGGTGGGTTCAAACCCAGCCCTGACCAAAATCTGCAAAAAAAAAAAAAGAAAAAATTCTTCAGCAATATTTAATTGATTTAATGTTAAATCTGGAGGTCGTTTTGCATAATTGGATAATTGACTAATTGCTGACAACAATTAGTATTCTGTTGCATAAACCTGGTTTAATTCATCTTTTATATAGGTATCTATTATTACTCTAGCAATATTATGTAGCTTCTGTATACAGGTCTTTAATCTATATTTTCAAATTTGTTTCTAAGCATTTTAGTTTCTGAGGCCTTTATAAGTAGTATTTTAAAAATGTATTTCAGCATATATAGTTTTCTTTGGTTTTGCTAGTACACAGAAACACAATTCATTTTTTGCATATTGGCATTGTATGTTGATATCTTGCTAAACTATCACTTTCCTTATTGATAAATGTATTCTGTATATAATTAAACAAAGGTGGATCCCCTTCTTCTGAACAATTACACACTCAACCAGATAATTTTGCTTTGGAGCCAGGTTTGGTGGACTACCAAGTGGGTTTTTTGAGATGTTCTGGTTGGACATGCTGATAAAGGCAGGTTGGCCTGCCAATAAAGATGTGAATTGCTTTGATTCTATATGTTCTTCAAAGAGAGTGCTAAATAATTTTAAATAATTTATCTGTACCTCCACTGAGCATTCTTATCCTCCAATCTAAAATTCCATTCAGCAGCCCCAAACCAAATGGTTTTGTTATAGAATATTATTGTTAACTAGATCAGAAAAACCCTACATATACAGCAATATTTTACATATAATTAATATATATAATGTTATATATTATCTAGCAAACATATAATATTGCTGCGCATGTAGAGTTCTATAAAATTATATATATGTATAAAATTTCAAAGCATTGTTCTCATTATAAATCCTGTAGAAAAGCACAGTGATAGGCTATTTTTAGACAGAATCTTAGCACTGTGACTTACTTGACAAATGCCTATTTCAAATTGAATTTTCACTGATCTCTGTAGAGTTTCAACAATTTAAAAAACTTTTTAAAAAACACATATATGTGTGAACTACGTTTAAAAACGTACATTCTGCTGTATTTTTGTAAGTTCCCAAAAGTATAAGATGTTTTAAATGGTAAACTTTTCTGTTTAAAGTGAAAAATAGAACTCATGATTTGAGGAATTTTGTTCTTATATCATAATAATAGTTATATTTACTGATTATCATGTGACAAACACTGTTCTAACTTCATTTTTTTGAACATGTTCTTTCCTTTTGCTTTGAATAGCAGTATTATTAACAGGTTCTGTCATTATTTTTATTTTCTATACAAGGATTCTCTAGTTCAAAGAAGTCCAGTAACTTGCCTACATTCGCACAGCTAGAAAACAGTGAAGCAAGGCAGACACTCAGGAGGATTCCCTTTATGATTCTAAACTAGATTTTTGATTGGCTGGATTTGATTATAAGCAGAAATCATGTCTGTTTCATTCACAGTAGCTTTCGAATATGTCAACTTCTCAAGGCTGAACTGCATCACCTAGAATATCCTGTCTTACATTTCCAGTTACCAAGGGCCACATGAGAGTCTCCTAAAGGAGAGCTCAGAGGCAGAAAGGGAGGAGGAGCCATTTGGACATTTTATCACTTGTTGGTTGGCCCACCTGAGACAGGAGCCAGGGCCATGATTGTCATCCTTCTCCTGAATTCTCCTTTCCTTCCTTTGACTCTGGGCCAGATTTGTGGGTATAGCTCCATAACAAAGGGTGTCATCATTTGCAGGGCACACATACCACTAGGGCTAAAGTCAGTAAGAACTGCTGCAGGGTCTGCTAGTCAGTTTCATCACCCCCGGATTGCAATTGTGGGTCCTAGCATGCTACATCTCCCCAACTTTATATCCACCTTCCTTTCCCAATTGCCTGTGTCAGCTGTTAAGACTACAACATCCTTACAGAGATTAAGGTCAAATAAAAATAGATAGTTATTGTGGATGCATATATAATGTTATTACTAGGTATTATGTAAACATATAACTGTGCATCTGTAAACTGATTAAACCCTGACTAATACATCAGTCTGTAACAATTGTAAGGTAAGGATAAGTTTGTTGTACTGAAGGAATGACGTCAGGCATCAAAGTAAAAGACAGTGCTGAATACTGAATAAAGCAGTGTCTGTGTCATTAGACTTGTATTGAAAAACAGACTCAGACCCTGAGTAAATTATATAACTGCTCTGAGCCTGTTTTTCCTCATTGGCAAAGGAGATGGTTGTGACGACTATGTGATACAACACATCAAGTGACTAATATTTCTCCAAGCACTTAAGGAAATGATAGATACAATTATTGTGTTGGTGCTATTGTCAGAATTAGTACTAAAGACATAGGTAATTTAGTCTACACAAAATTATCTATCCAGATAATAATATTTAGTGAGGTACAATGATCACACTATTTTCTATGTGGCAGAATCATAAGAGCACTTTGTTCCAGACAGGGCATTTTGTTGTTGAAGTACCAAAAATACCCTTCTAAGAGGAAAGTTAATTTGTATGCATAAATTAAATTAATAATGGAACTTTTAAAAATAACAATGCTTCTTGACTATCTGTGAAATTGACATTTTCCATCTGTGACAATTGACATTTTTAAGTTGAGTTATAATTCACGTGTAATAAAAGACTAGGATCTCAAATGTTCATGCTCAAAGTTGAGTTATAATTCATGTTTAATAAAAGACTAGGATCTCAAATGCTGTGGTGAATTTTAATTTTGGGGTACACCCAAAGGAACAGAACTTTTCGATTACCCTCCTGCCTCTCTTTAGCCAGGCCCCTCAGTGACTGTTCATATTTGGATTTCTATCATCACAAATTAGTTGTGCCAGTTATTTGAGTTACCATGAATGGCTTCACATGGAAGCCATTGTTTTGTGTCTGGCTTCTTTCCTATAGCATAATGTTGACATTCATCCAACATAGGATATTTAGTTCCTTTTTATTGCTGGCTAATATTTTACTGGATGAATACACTACAAGTTGTTTACAGCGTTCTCCTAAGGAGTGTGTTTGGTTGTTCCTAGTTCTTGACTACCGACAAAGATTCTTGGCTTGGTCAAACTTTCATCTGCTTCTGAATCTTTTGCTAGGCCCAAGTGTGCACTTGTAAAGTTTTGTCCTAGCCAAGAATTCTGCTGTCAGTTTTGCAAGCATACCCGATCCTTGATAGTCGATCATTCTCATCTTCAGATTGAATTCTTCATCCTCTGCCATCCCTGGATGAGGTTCTGATTACCCTGACCTGCCATCAGCAAGAATCTTGTTAAGTGGTTTGAGCCAGAATTTCATCCCTGATGTTTACTCTTAGCAATTTTTCATCCACTGACCCCTACATTTCTCCTTGGCTATAATTCTCTTCTTTCCATGATGAATTCAGAGTTGAGCCAAATCTCTCTCCTCCAACTGCCAGACCCCACTCACAGTGGTCCCTATGCCTATAATGACAGCCCTTCCTTAAGCAGTATCATTGAATAATTTTTTATTTAACATTATTCTAATTTTTAATTTTAAAAAGTACAAGCAAAATTGCTAAAAACATGCTGAAGTAAGTCATTTTTAGACACATTTTCATGTCTTCAGTAAATGGTTAAGTGTGGAATTGCTATGTTTTACTTTATAAAAAAGAGCTGCCAAACATGAATCTTAAGTTGTAAGAATATTTTAAGTTCCTACAAAAATGTATGGAAGTTTGTTACTTCACCTACTTACCAACATATTGCTGTCAATCATTTTAAATGTAATCATTCTAGTGGATATAAAATGGAAGCTCAATATGGTTTTATTTTGCAGTTGCTTGATGATTAATGATGTAATGTTGTCGAAATCCTTTTTCTGTGATTATTAGCCGGTTATGTATTATCTATTGTGAATCATCTATTTGGACATTTTTATATTTTTGTTGGTTTGTTTTTCTTTTTGGCATTGATTTTAAGCCTGTATCTTGGGTTTTCATTTTCTTAATTGTGTCATTTGACGAATTTTACTACACCCATTTTAAAAAGTTTTATTTTTAGTTGTTACAATTAGGTCAATAATTCTTCTTAAAGTAATCTTTGTGTAAGGTATAAGTTTAGTGGTTGATTTCTTTTTTCTTAAATATATTTAGCTTCTCCAACAGCATTTATTAAAAGGTTTTCTGTCTTTAGTAAAAATCAATTGGCCAAATATGCATATCTCTGAACTCTGTTCTGTTCTACTGACCTCTTTACTTATATTTTGCAATAGAATACTGTCTTCAACACTATAGCTTTATATACAGTCATATACTTCTCTTTCGATGTTACTTTGGTTAAAAAATATTGTTGGAATGTTCTTATAAATTTTAAAATCAGTTTTTCAGTTTATTTTAAAATCCTGCTGGGTTTTGATTAGAATTTAGGTCACTCTTGTTGGTTTTCATTAGAGTACACATTGTTATCTAATTCACGGTATATTTCTTCATTTATTTAGATCCTCTTCGGTTTTCTCAACAGTATTTTGTCATTTTTAGTGTAGAGATCTTTCTCAATTTATTCCTAACCATTTAATATTTTGACATAAAAGGTACAATTAAAATTTTATTTCCCATTGTCATTAATAATGTATAGAAGTAAGATGAAATTTTGGTCATTGATTTTATACCCTTTGGCTTTTCTAAATTCACTAATTCTTTGTTTTTTCAATTCAGATTAATATGAAGGTATAAATGATTAGGTTATATTGTTTGTGTTTCTAAGTCAAAGTTCAAGTTGTAGTTGAGACAGTTGAGCTCTTCATCATGGGGGTGTGCTGTCCACACTCACAATGTGTCCATTAGGTAAGAGCCTGTCAATCCCCTTCCTCCTCTCCTTTCCCCTCCTTCCACCCTCCTGCCCCCACTTGAATATACTTGTGTTTATTCTTTCATTTGGGCATGTAGTTATTTTTCTATTAGACTCATGTTAGTATTGAGTACATTGGAAGCTTGCATTTCCATTCTTGTGATACTTTACCAAAAAGAATGTATTTTCAGCTCCATCCAGGTAAATACAAAAGATGCAAAGCCATCATTTTTTTTTTTTATAGCTGAATAGTATTCCATGGTATACATGTATCACAGTTTATTGATCCATTCATGGATTGATAGGAACTCAGGGTGCTTCCATGTCTTGGCAATTGTGAAGTTCTAGCCAATGAAATTAGGGAAGAGAAGAATATTAAGGGCATTCAAATGGGGATAGATGAGGTCAGATTCTTATTCTTTGCTGATGATAAAATCTTACACTTAGAAAATCCCAGAGAATCAAACACAATACTTCTGAAAGTGATCAAGAAATATAGTAATATCATGGGGTATAAAATCAATATCCATAAATCAGTAGCCTTTGTATGCACCAATAAGAATGAAATGGGGATGAAAACCAAAGACACAATACCCTTCACAGTAGCCTCAAAATAAATGAGTAAATGAAGTACTTGGGAATATATCTTACAAAGGAAGTGAAGGGTTTCTATAGAGAGAACTATGAAATCCCAAGAAAAGAAATAGTAGAAGATACTAACAAATGGAAGAATATACCATACTCTTCACTGGGAAGAATCAACATTGTTAAAATGTCCATGCAACCGAGACTGATCTAAGGATTTAATGCAATTCCCACTAAAATGCCAATAGCATATATATATATATATATATATTTTTTTTTTTTTTTTTTGAGACAGAGCCTCAAGCTGTTACCCTGGATAGAGTGCCTTGGCATCACTGCTCACAGCAACCTCCAATTCCTGGGCTCAAGCGAGTCTCCTGCCTCCGCCTCCCAAGTAACTGGGATTACAGGCACCTGCCACAATGCCAGACAGCCAACAGCATATTTTGAAGAACTAAAATAAAAAAAAGAGTTCTTCATTTTATTTGGATCCAGAAAAAAACCCATATAGCCAAGACAATCCTTAGGAA
>CAUYON010104236.1:0-63413 GCA_963573935.1 Arctocebus calabarensis | reverse complement strand
GTGACGGTGGCCCATTGTGAACACTCAGGGTGATGGTGGCCCATTGGAACACTCAGGGTGACGGTGAGCACGGCAAGGGCAATGTGGATAAGCGTCAGCTTGACCATCAGTCCTCATGTCTCAGGCTGAGAGGGGTCTATTCCCTTCTTCCAGCCTTGAGCCATCCTTACATGGGCATATGTTTCTAAGGTTAAAAAATAAAATAAAAAGTTAGCAGAAATGCAAGGACTGAAGTCTAACTCATATGACAAAATTTTAAATGTATCTTTGGCTACAAGTTAATCAGACTATTGGAAATACGGAAGTATTTTCAAACTTTAATAGGAGAAATGAAGGTTTTGACTATAGTTTAAAAATATCAGTTGCTAATGAGCTAAAACTCAGTTATGTGGGAAGCCAGCACCAAGAATTCCTACCCAGGGTCAGCCCGGTGTCTCAGAGGATGGAGCTGATAGTACCAGTCCAGCGCCACCCCCACTAGGACCTGGGCGCCCCACTGCACTCGGAACAGTCACCCCCCAGTGTGTTCCTGACCCAGGTTCATGCTGCTGCCTGTTCCCCTGAGAAAGGTGAGCCCTCCCCTGGGCTGCAGAGGTCACCTCTCTGCACTCTTTTTTCCCTTCCTTACCTGACCTTCAATTTGACCTCATACCCAGCACAGTGTCCGGCTCATGAGGTTTCCCCCTGGCCGGGAGTCCACTGCCTCCATCCGTCAGCTCGCACACTCACTGGCATGCTCAGCCAGCCTCCGGGGGCAAGCTGCAGGCTCCCAGCCCGTGCCGCCCGTTATTGAGAGAACTCCAGGCACAAAGTAGGCACCCAGTAAATACCCGAAGGAAAGAATGGAAAGCTGAAGTAGCTGAAAGAGAAACAAAAGCAGGTGAGTGCCTGTGTCTAAAGAGTTGCCACACTGAACGGCCTTCCCTCAGCCTGTTCAATAATCGCTCATTGTCGAATGCTGAAATGATTAAGATCAACCTGGCTTTTCGCTTTTGTTGCTGTTCTCACACGTGCTAGCTTGACCAAAGGTCTTTCTGTTTGTTTTTCGTGTGCCAGGCAGGCAGGAGCCACCATGGCTCATTGGCTCGTTTAAATGTAGACTGTTCTGCTTGGTTTTCATTTTGCTTTTATTCTGTCTATCCAGCGTTTCCTACCTGGACACCTGCACACGCCCTCCCTCCTGGAGGAGCAGGCTGTCATGAGGGGGAATTGTCTAATTACGTAATAAGGGCAGTCGGTCCGAGGTCCTGCCTGGACTGTCTACCTACTAGTTAGGACCTGGGGAGAGCACGTCCCAGGCAGTCGGATGAGTGGACCAGAGCACTGAGATGTGAGCCAGGACGAAGCATTCAGGCGAGCACCTGTTCTCTGTAGTGCTACTGGGAGTTTCTCAAGGGCAAAGTGAGGATGCCCAGGGGGAGAGGGACACTGCACGGCAAGACCAGCCGGCCGGGGACGGCACTGAGAGCCGGGTCTCCTCCCTTCCTGCCCGCCTCCTCCTCTTGTCTCCTCTTTTCCCTCCTCCTCTCCTCCCCTCCTCTCCTCTTTTTCCTCCTCCCCTCCTCCCCTCCTTTCTTCTCTCCTTTGCTCCTTCCTTCCTGTCTTCTCCCTGCCCCCTTTCCTCCTCCTGTCTTTCTTTAGATTTTAGGCACAAGCAATTTATTATGATTTTTAAGCGTAGAAATTACAAAATATCTCTTTTCATGAAAAGAAAAAGACTGAGCAATAGTGAGGACATGTGAGATACACTCTGTCCTCCCACTTCCCGGCTGCACGACTCCCAGTGACCTTCATTTCCTCTTCGGTGAAATAGGGCTGCGGTCTCTGCCGGCTGCGGTGCTGGAGACAGGGTCTGGGACAGGACGCTGCTCTGCCACACTGAGAGGACACAAAGCCAATGCTGCTTATTGTTTCTGTTGAGTAATTTGGAGCCTGGAACTTTAGAAAGGTCTAACTTAAGACAGAATCAACTATGTGCCAACAGAGACGAACAAAAGCACTAGGCACATCCTCAGTGGAGGGTCGGAAACCCCGCAGGAGGTCGGAGCTCTCTGGAAGGTCCTGAGCACGGGGCCTGGCAAAGGGACGGGAGCGTCCTAGGCCCCATGGGCAGCTCTGCGTCACGTGGGCACTCTGCTCCCTGCCCGCAGGTCATGTGCTGACCATGGGAAGATCAACCTCAGCTAAACTTTGTTCCAAAGCCCTGGCATTTGTTATATTTCACTTCGTTGCCAAAACATCGTTTTTCACAGTGTATCTCGGAACACTCAGCATAGGACATGTATATTTGAGTAATTACCGTAGTATATAGAGTGCCGAGGTAGGGTTTTAAAGTTTAGCATTACAAAATGGAAACTGAAAATTTAATAATAATGTTGAAATTATGCTTCTTATTTTTTTTTTAAAGCTGTGAAATTGCCTTACTCTATTTTAATTTAATAATTCAGGAAACTCCTGAAACATGAAATTATTGCCTTCCCAAGAAAGGCAATAATACTATGACAAGTTATTTGACCTGTGACTTTGAAAATTCCACATCTGTGTGTTTGAAAATAACAAATTATGAGGTTGATTTTTACCAATTGATTTTCATTTAACATTGCTGTGGCAAATTTTGCTGTCAGAGAATGTCAATTTATGCGAAGTATAATTGATATTTAATTTGATTAAGTTTTATTATTTTCTCCCAATGTTGTATTCAATTTGTTCAGTCCATGTTATCAGAAAAGAATAATACTTTCTAAAATTTATTTTAGGTTTTGAAACTAACATGAACCTAACTAGCAGGGATGATCCCCGTACATCAGAAATTGCTTCAGAGACGCAAGACAGGAACGCAAATAACCATGGAATTCAATTATCTAATTCACTATCTGGTGCCATAACCACTGAAAATGGAAATTCTGTCTCCAATGGTAAGCACTTTTTAAACTCAAAAGTAAATGGATAAAGGTTTTGATCTGTATCAACTTTCCAGGAAGAATGGATTTTAATTATAAAATGAAGTAAGTGTTAAAACGTGGAAAATGGAAGACAGACCTTGCGGCTTCACCATAGGTATTACTGTCAGTACATTATTGCTTACATGAAAGAATTAGAATTGTGTTAACTATCTGTTGACCTTTCAGAAAATATATGAAGTACTCGTCTGTATGAATCAGTATAAAATGAGTCTTAAACTAAGCAGAGGAGAAAACAGATTCTTTAAGAAATTTAAGAAAATATTCTTAACTTTAAAAAAATTAATATATTTTCACATTTCTATAAAATGTGAAAGAAAATAATGTTGAAAGAATGGAAAATGCCAAACTGAGTATAAGTATTTTAAGTGGGTCAATAACTATATCATTTGGGCATTGTCTTGGCTGTGTGTACCCTGAGGTGTGAATAGTGGCTTAAAAAAATATTTCCATTTATTTATAAATATTAGTTGTCTATTTTTTGAGACTTTGAAAAAAAATAAAAAATTAACTGATGACTCCATACTGAGCCTCAGAGTCAAAGCATTCTATAATAGACATACTCTTATTTGACAATGTGAATGTTACTTTCTTTGCCTTCTTATTATTAATATTGCTTAATATTTCAATGCAGTAATCATCTGATTTCTTTTCTGAATGTATTTGTCTTTGTTCATTCTTTCTGAGGTCCTTATCTTAAACATTGTTATTGCTATTAAATTTTAAGCCTTTTTAATTCTGTGAAGGCAAAATGTGGAACCCTAATAAACACATGTATATGTAAAAATTAAAAAACAAAATAAAACATTTCCCTCACACATAAAGAAGGCAAGAGCTTTAGTAAACATTTTTTTTTCTGTTGTTTAGTCTGATTATGAGTGCTGGAGAACATCAAGATGGCGAAATAATAGGACTGACAGAAGACTCAGGGGTGAGATGTAGTGTAAGCCCAGGGAAGGAAGCCACTCCCCAGCCTTGTGTCCTCCAGGCCCTGGGAGCTGAGCTTCCCACTACCTCCTGAACTGTAGGGAAGAGAATGAGTCTAGGCCTGCCAGGACCTTGGAGTGGGGCCTTAAAGTGGCCCCACTGGAATAAGAGTGAAACGGAACCCAGAACCACAGCCCAGCTGTGAAGCAGCTCAATTCCAAAGTCGGGTTGGGGTGCACAGGCACCTGGCAGAAGCGTGTAAATCTGTCTCAAAGGACAATAGCATTCTGTGCTTCAAAAAGTTCTCAAAAACTGTTTTTCAAATACTATGCCCAGCCCACAATAAAAAATAGCCAGGCACACAAGGATACAAACTAAGGTGAAAAGTTGCATGCAGAAATAGCAGTCAAATGTAACATATTCATAGGGGCTGAAAAGTTTGGGATTCAAAGACATGTACCTTAAAATAAGTATATTTACTTTGCCTATCAAAATAGAAATAGGAACCATTAAAAAAATCAAATGTACATTCCCAAATTGTAAAATATAGTAAGAAAATGGGGCATTGGTAGGGATGAGGTTAAATCTAACCAGGCGCAGTTAATTACAACCACCACCACCACCTGCGCTAGAGGAAGCTCAGTCCGAAACTCTCCAGAGCGAGATATACCAAAGCAAAAGGAAAGAATGGAAATTTCAGGAAAATGATCTAAAGACACACCGGACACAGCGAGAAGAATAACAGGCATCTTAGAGAAAAAAGAGAAAGCACAGGAAAAAGATGTGGGAAGAAATGTCAAGAGAATTTTTCAATACTGATGAAAGAGGATCAAGAAACAGATTTACACTGGCAGCTTCTTATAAAGTTAAAGTGCACTTTCTGCGTAACCAGTCACCCTCTGCTCCGTCTCTACACGAGCACTTGTGAGCACATGCTGTGGTGACCATCTGTAATCACAGGAACTGGAAATAATTCAGTGTCCTTCAGATGGTGACTGAATCATATTAGTCACCCTCAACACCTGGAGGCTACATGCAACACGTGGCTGTCATATAGCAGGCCCGGGGGCAGGAGGCTGTGCTGGAGCTGGGTGCTGCCCTGAGGTCAGCAGGCAAGCTGTCAGCCAAAGCAGAAGTCACCTCGAGGCTCGGTTTGGGGCGGATCCATTCTCAAGGTCACTCACATGTCTGTTGGCAGCTGCAGGAAATTTCCATCCAAGTCTACTCGCATGGGCCTCTCCACGGGCTGCCTCAGAGCAGGGCCACTGGCCTCCCCCAGAGCCAGCATCTCAGAGGACACTGGACAGAAGCCGCCATCTGCACATAACCTAATTTTAGAAGTGACACCCAGCACTCTTGTAACAGTTGATGGAGTCACTAAATCCAGGCCACGTTCCATGGTCAGGGATTCCAGGAGGGCCTTGGTGCCTGGAGGTGGGCACACAGGGGACATCCCACAGGCTGGACCAGCATGTGGACAGAACCTGGAATAAATAACAGCAATCAACTCCTAAACATAGCACAGGCATGGCTCAGAGGCAGACTTAGGATCAGAGGACTGGGATTCTGCTTCTAGGACATTCGAGAGAAACCACAGCTGCAGGGTGGAGAGCAGACGGGTGGTGGCCACAGGCACGAGGTGGAAAGCACAGCGGCCTGGGGTCCTATCGGGATTTGAGGGGGGTGTCCCCCAGATGCACAGATATGTGTCTGTAAGTTACACCACAATCAACCCAACTCTTGTAAAGATAAATAAATAAATAAATGAAATGCACAAGGAAAAAAAAAAAAAAACTTATGCAAAGCCTGAGTCAGATAAACAAAAAGAAACTGCTCCCCATTCCCTGACAGATCACAGTGAAATACCAATGAAATACGGAGCAGGCAAGAGGCTTAACGGTGCCAGAGGTGAAAAGACAAAATACCTTCCCAGGAGCAGCAACTGAAGTCCAAAAACAATGAGATGACACATTTAATATGCTCAAATAAAATAACTGCCAGCCCAGAATTCTATAAATAACAGAAAATGCCTGTAAAAATGCAGGGGTATTCAGGGTACTTTTAGAAAATAAAAATGGAAAGAATTAAACATTGCCAGACTCAGAATGTTCAGAGGTACAGGAAAGAAGGCAGAATAATAAAAATGGTAAGTAAAATAAGGAGAGCATAAAATAATATTTAATATATACATGCTAAATCTACTTGGCAATTATAATCTCATAGGTAACCCTTGAAAGAATGCTGGTGGGGTGGGTAGTTTCCATACTAATAAAGGGAGGAAAATAGTATAATAAAAAGTCAGTCAATGTAAAAGATGGGAAAGGGGGGTAAAATAGGAATGTTTGAAAGGCAGGACAAACAGAAAGTTCTCAGATGGTAGAAATAAAAGCATATATGAAAATAAACTTCATTTAATTTCATTGAACTTTAAAAGATTCATTTAGTAAAAATATACATTAAAGATGAGTGATTAGTACAACACTCTTAAGACTGAAATTAACAAAAACATGCGAGGGATGAAGATTCTGGACAAGTAAATATAAAGGGACAAAAAAGGTCAGACTGTAAATGCAAGTGTCCAGAAGCTGCAGCAGCCAAGCTCATGTGCTGGCAGGCGAGAATTACATCTCTAAGTAACCAGCGGATCCAAGACAAAATCCCAGTGTAAATTAAAACAGCGAACATTTTAACTAACAAAAAATGAACTAGGACAACAGAATTTGGTAAACATGGCTCATGTCTTAACAAATGGAAATATTTTTAAACAATTGCACTGTAAGACTGAAAATCAGTGTGGAAAATGCCAGTAAGTTAGAAGTAGAACAAAAAGTAGACACCGAGACAATAAAAGGAAATATACATTAAGGATAATAAGCACATGACTTGTTAAAATCCTTAAAAAGTGAAATTTGGTTCTTTGAAAAGAAATTGTCTTCAAAACATAATAAAATGCATAATTGTCTTGCAACGGTAAAAGAAAGAATGTGAACACAAGTGAAAATTCTGGGGATGAAAAGGGGATATCACAAACGATCTTGCAGAAATGTAAAAATAATAAGAGAATGTTATGACTAGTTTTATGCCAAATCTATTTGTAAATTCACATGAACAAACAGTTATCAAAAAATAAAATTAACAAAACTGGAGAAAAGAAACAGGAAAGTAGATAATACAGTAAATATTAAATTAATTGAATTTGTAGTTACCTACCTGCAAGGATGTTACCTCTCTATCAGGAAAACTTGAGACCCGAATAGTTACTCTAGTAAGTTCTCTCAAAATTCCAAGGATGAAATAATGCTACCGTCATGCAAATGCTTCCAGAGAATAGAACTAAAGAAGAAGACAGAGAAAAAAATAAAATTCTTCCAACTTACGTAAATAGCTACTTAATTTGTGACAAAATGAGAGGTGTAAGCAGCTGGGGAAGGAATCCTCAATTGCTCTCCAAGTGTGGGGGTTACATATAAAACTTCATGAAAGAAAAAGACAAAAAAAAAATGGACTTCTTAAACAGGACACTAAAGCATGCTAACCACAAAAGTAAAAGAACAAAGATAAATTAGGGGACAATATTTTCAGCCTATTTTGCCAAAAAGAGTCATATTTAGAGTTTACTCAAAAACAAAAGACATCTGAAATAGAAAATTAGACAAGAGACTTGAATAAGCACTTAAATTAATATTTTTAGTTCATCCTTCTTAGTAATTTGAGAAATGAAACGTAAAACCCCAATGTGATCGACCCTGCTACTCACCCTAGAAAATGATAAAACTCGGGGGCCGGGGGGAAGCCTGGGAAGGGTTCCAGGGGAGGGAGCACCTGCATCACTGTGAGGAGAAGAGGCCGATAGTGATGGTTGGAAAGAAGACATGGAGGCTTCCTGAGAGCTGGGGCGTGTCCTTACAATTCCACACTTGGAGAGACCGAGAGAAGGAGGTAGGAGGGAACATTACCTCCCTTCACCAAAAATAATCAGTATTTTGTGTTTTGAGTCCAAAAGCAAAAGTGTTGGGGAACAAGACACAATACTGTGAGTGTGACCCTAAATATTAAAACAAAACCTAAGCCAATGGAACAAACAAAACCCTTCCTAGACCAGAAAGGAACTACTTCTGGAATATGCTCCATTAAATTAATAATCAGTCAAACCTTTAGAGGATCAGACTTCTAAACATCACATCGCAAACTGTGTAAGTCCAAACCCTGGGGCACAGATCCATAACGGAAGCTCTCTCCCTTAAATGCTTACAGGGACCAGTCTTTAAAAGAAAGCTAGTTCTGTGTTGTCATTAATTAGGGGACCACTTGAAAATCTCAAGTTATGTGCATAAAAGGAAAACAATTATTTCAGTTGGGAATTCAGTCTTTCAAGCAGTATAAGTATTTATACTGCTCTCCTGTGAAGACCATGAACTTCTGGGAGCTCAAAACTTACCCATGATTATTAAAATATCCATCACAGTGCCCAATATACTTAGGCCCTTGGTAAGTATTTACTGAGGCAGTGTTGCTTATTACCCGAACCAGTAAATCCCATGCAGAGGGTAGTCAGAGAAATTTTCCTAAGTCAGTATTATAAAAAAATGAATAAATATTACACGTGTGTGGAGTATGGTATAGATATAATCATGATAGCCCTGAGAGCAGCTGGATTCACAAATTATAAAACACAGATAATGTGCTTTCTAAATAAAGGCACGAGATAAAAATAAATGTTTAACATAACTTAAAGTTCCAATTGAATCAGAAATAGTGCTATTTTCTAGGAAATGATCTCCCTTTTGAATGCCCGAATCTGCATGCTACCTCTGTTACCCAGAAATAATTATCTGTTTGTTCATTTGTTGAAATATAGTTATGCGTGGGTAATTATAGCTATCACTTACTTTAATTGCCATCCTTTTACTGATGTGAATGCAAACTTAGATCTTTTTTTGTACACTTAATTATTCCCTGGACTTCTGGCTATTTATCATTAGATTAGAGAGCAGTTTTCAGTGTGAGAACATTTTAGCTATATCAAACCAAATGATGTGCATATAAAGTTGCTTATTTTGTGCTGAAATAGAGATATACAAAATTCCAGCTAGCCCATTTTTTGTTCTTGCTGTTCAGTGAATATCCACGTTATGGCTGGAAATCAGGGAAGAGGCCGTCAAAGAACGCAGCCGTTACGTGTCAGGTGGCATCCGTCCTTCTGTGGAGACTGCCTCTTTACGTGCATTTACTTTGTCCTCATTGTGCATTAAGACTTATCTGTATTGACAAAAGGCTGCCTGTGGGGAAGAGTTGGGTGGTACCATTTGCAGGACCAGGAACTCTGCATTCTCGGCCCCCAGAGCCAAGAACAAGTTCAAGCTTCTCATGAACTTATCGTGAGAGCACTGACCCTCGCTGGACGGTGAGAATAGCTTCCATTGGCCACATCTCAAGATGGATCCGGACCCCTGGCCAGGGAGCCACGGGTTGGAACTCACGAAACACCTTTAATGTTCATTTTACAACATCCCTCTGTTTGTGGAAATTATACAGATTCTTGGGAACTCACACTCTTGTATGACTCAAAGCCTAACGGCCAGAGAGAAGGAAGTAAGCCTTCCCTGGAAAACCAAGAATAGTCTGCTGAGCAACAGAAAATACTTTTGCAAAGAAAACAAGCTCCTGGGGCATCACTAAGCCTTGCCCCACTCCTCCTTCTACTTAAAAGCATTTGAAGTCCTATTAAATAGTTTCTAACTTGGATGTTATTTAACTGAATTTTCTCCAATGCAGTTAAGAAGTCAGGGATGAAAACAACGGATTGAAACGCTCAGTCTGCTGTCCCCAGTCCTGGGCTCTGGTGCTTATTGACTCTGTGAGCCGGGAGCAAGGGGCTTAACTCTCCTCTGCTCAGTTTCCTCAGCTTAAAAATGGGATAATCAGAGAACCTACCACATGGGTCACTACGAGGATTTAGTGATAATGGCAGCATGGAGTTAGTTCTCATAAATGCCACCTGTAACAGTTATCATCAAATCCTGTGTGGTCTAGAGTTAGAACATGCCTGAGGATTTATGAAATGAAAACGAAAATCCTATGTAGGAGGTAGACAAGGTGCCCGGCAGTGAATTCAGTCCTCTGAGACCACATAGGTGGCAGTACTAGAATCAACACTTATGTTTTATTTACACATGGACACAAGTGGGCACAGATGTACAGTCAAACGTGCTTATTATTTTCATGGTCTACACTGGTATTTAGTGCAATAACAGACATTACAATAGAACTGAGAATGTGTGGAGGGGTCAAGGGAAGGTCTGCTGTCTACCTCTGTCAGGGCAGCAGCTGGGAGACAGCACACACCAGGTGACAGCCCACGTGTTAAGTGTGGCAGTTGTCTCCAGACACCTGCTATGTGCACAAAGCCAAGTGCAGCCTGAGCAGCACAGAATGCCCTCCTGTGTGAGCAGTGGGAACACACACAACGTCAACACGCACCTCAGAGGCAGCCCAGCGGGAAAGGTCGGGCGAATCGCGAGAGTGGTGATTACTCTGTCACTTTCCACACAGACAGAGATGCTGGCGGGCTGGGTTGTTAAGGGCGCTTCGTAGAGAAGGTTGGGCAGGGCTCAGACAACAGAACACCTTGCCGTGAGTTTTCTGCCCATTTTGTGGAATGTGCATTCACTGCTCTGATGGCGTAGGTAAGTAAGACAGGAAAGAAATTTTTAAATAAGGTGAGCAAAGTTGTGACTGCCAGTTTAAAGAGTCCCCCGGAAAATGTTCTTCTTGCTTTGTTGGGGGCTGCTACCTGCTATTTTGGAGAAAAGCCCTTGATGGCACAGTCAGGGCAGAATAGAAAATTGAGCTGGAGGGGGGGCAACTCTGTGTTCCTTCATTTGCACCCTCGTGGATTTGTGCACCAAGCAAGACTAGCAGAGATCGTATTGGTGTCAGAGCCAGGACAGAAGCCGGTGTCAGGGAGGACTCCGTGCACCGGAGAGGAACGATGGGAGAACACTGTGCTCTCCGGCACTGCAGGGAAGTCCAAGGAAAAGGTCACTCCACGGGCGGACTGAGAGTTCAAGAGAGAGGAAGTGCTCCAACTGCAGTGATCATCCATAAAAGACGGTGAGTTTCGCAGTTCAGGTGAGGGTTCCAGGATGAGCTGACAGAAAAGGCAGAATTTTCCAATAAGCTGGACACATGAAGATTGTTTATAGCATCAGAGGAGAATCCATAGAGAGGAATGAGGGAAATATGGCCAGCAACTACGCAGAACACCAAGCCTGCATCGAGAAGGGCTGAAATGGAAAGACAATGGACGGTCAGGAGACGGAACATTTTCCAGCTTCACAGGAACCAAGAGAAGAATGAACTTCAGGAGCACAGGGCGTGAGCTGGGAGGGCCTTGAGAGGCCCAAACCCGCCGCTGGGGAGACAGCCTGGGATCCCCACAACCGGGCAGGGACGGTGACCGGCACACTCTGGCCGGGAACACATGGAACTTGGGGTCAGCCCCACACCGCACGGTGGGTCTCATTCTTCTGTCCTCTAAGACCATCAGTGGACCCACTGGGCCCTTCACGTAAATAAACTTCATGATCACTTCTCAAAATCACTTCAGAAATCATACAGGACTCCAGGGAAGAAGAGTTCTGCACGTGGCTGATGAGGAGACCGTGCCCAAACCCATTCCTCTCTGTGTTCCAGACAGGTGGAGAGGGCCTCTCGGCTGGCCAGCACCCCACTCAGGGCTAAAGCCTTTCCAAGGCTTCCTCACCCAGACACGGTGGGGAGAAGTGGTTCTCTGGAGCGTTCGTGTGTGTCTGTGAAGCCAAGTACATCAGGTTCTGAGGAAGCCCAGACCCTGATCAGCAGGGCCGGGTCTGGAGGGCAGGGTGGATGCTGTTTCAGAAGCCCTCGGCCCTTGTTATAATTTGTGCAAGGAAGGCTTTTTAAAGTAAAAGTTTTTAGTATAGAATGGACATAGCTGGGGGTGGCGCCTGTGGCTCAGCAAGTAGGGCGCCGACCCCATATACCGAAGGCTGCGGGTTAAAACCCGGCCCCGGCCGAATTGCATCAAAAATTAGCTGGGCGCTGTGGCGGGCGCCTGTAGTCCCAGCTACTTGAGAGGCTGAGGCAAGAGAATCGCTTAAGCCCAAGAGCTGGAGGTTGCTGTGAGCTGTGACTCTACAGCACTCCACTGGGTGCGATAGAGTGAGACTCTTTCTCCACAAAAAAAAAAAAAAAAGAATAGACATAGCTGGAATTTTGAGGCACAGTGTTCCTGCTCTAGAAGGAACGTGTTGATGGGATCAGGCACAGGTGCTCTAGTCTGGTCTCGGAGAAGCCTGAGGCTTCGCAGACAGTGTCCAAATACTGTATCACACCCACTTCCTGAGGACACCACACTTGGCTGTGACTGAGTCTGTCCTCCAGGTGGACTCCGGCCCACAGGAGTGCCAGTGTCCAGGTGCTGGCTGCAGCCTGCGGTCTCCCGAAGTCCACTGTCCACGCCCAGACGTTCCCTGTAACAAGAATCAACGGGCAGCTTTGTTCTGTGTTGAGAGGATTGTGTGAACTTCCCTGAAGACCTAATGCACCCCTATAATTAGAAAAGTGTGTAGCGATTTTCTAATGATTTTTAATTTAGGAGTCATGTATATGTTTAATCAATTATACCATGCTACTTAATTAAGCTTTCATGAGAGTGGTAATCACTTCTGTAGTTAAAGTCCTCCGAGTTGAATTCATCACATTGGGTAGTTATTTCTCTCCTATTCTATTCATGTTTATGAATCTAGTCACTTGATGACACATGATTCCAGTATCACAGTAGCTCTCAATCATTATTGCGGGGATAATTCAACCCTCAGGAGAAATTTAGCAATGTCTGGTACCATTTTTGGTTTTCAGGAATAGGGGTGCCTCTGGCATCTAGCAGGGATGGGGGAGGCCAGAGACACTCACATCCTACAGGGCAGTCGCCACAGGGAAATGTCGTGTAGTCCCGGGAGCCAGCAGGGCTGAGCCCAGCGTCCCACAGGGCAGTCCCCACAAGGAAACATCGTCTAGAACCTGTGAGCTCAGACAACCCGCCCGCCTCGGCTTCCCAGAGTGCTGAGATTACAGGCATGAGCCACTACGTCTGGCCTTACCATGTTGCATTGAAAAGTTTTATATCCAGTTATTGTTCTAGGATTGTCATTTCAGTTCCTGAAGTACAACAGTTCCTGTTTATTACAGTAAGCACACAAGGTACCTGATTTGGGGAAAGGAGACGCACCTAACTACCAATGTGTATTGGCCTCCACAGGTTTACCTGAAGAAGAAGGATACTCAAGGCTGTCCCTGGGGGGCACAGCGATGTCATCATTTCAGAGACACAGGGAGAGCCACACCACTCAGGTAATGACGTAATATGTTCACGGGGACAGTAACAACTGAAATTAAATTAGGACAAGACATGCAGGAAGCCATATTTCCCCTTTCTGGGCTGGAGAGCTCTGATTCTCCCCTCTGCCCGCGGCTTCTTCAGCTCAATATTCTCCTCTCTGCTCTTTCTCAGCTGACCACAATATTCTGCTTGTTTCACAACAATAATAACATCCAAAAGAACTAAAAGTTAATAAATCATTCTAAGGTTTTAGATGGCATGTTGTAGACATACTTATTCTGTGGTAAAGTTCTGCCAGGGGAAGATGTTGGTGAACGGTGTTGGTAAAGTTATGCAAGGGGAAAATGATGGTGAACTGTGTTAGTAAAGTTATGTCAGGGGAAGTTGATGGTTAATGGTGTTGGTGAAGTTATGTCAGGGTAAGTTGGTGGTGAACAGTGTTGGTAAAGTTCTGCCAGGGGAAGATGGTGGTGAACGGTGTTGGTGAAGTTCTGTCAGGGAAGATGGTGGTGAACAGTGTTGGTGAAGTTCTGTCAGGGAAGATGGTGGTGAACGGTGTTGGTGAAGTTCTGTCAGGGGAAGATGGTGGTGAATGGTGTTGGTGAAGTTCTGCCAGGGGAAGATGATGGTGAATGGTATTGGTAAAGTTGTGCCAGGGGAAGATGGTGGTGAATGGTATTGGTAAAGTTTTGCCAGGGGAAGATGATGGTGAGCGGGGAAGATGGTGATGAACGGTATTGGTAAAGTTCCGTCAGGGGAAGATGGTGGTGAACTGTGTTGGTACCCAGAACCATTTGGAGGTGTGTCGTTGATTCCACATCAACACTTCGTGTGTGTGGCCCTGAATAAAAATGATTATGTCAAGAGAAAAAAGAAACCCTCATGTTTTTAGAAACCAAAAGGACTTATATCATAGGATTTAGTGAATTTTCTATGCTGAATTTTAAAATAGTACTTTTAATAGTTATCTTCAAAATATATGATGTGGCCCTCAAGGTGATGGGCAAATCAACAGCCATAACAATGTTGTTACCAACATCTTAAAATATCACTGTTCTGGCAAGAAGATTCTTACTTATCGAGATGTTCCCATGAAATCAGCTACTCAGCTACTGATCGGTGTTCAACAGAATACTTACTATTTTGTAGGCATGGCCATATTATCAGCTGAGATTTTTCTAAGTAACGCTGATGAGGTAGTGAGAAAAATCAATAATTTAGTCTGAAGAATAAATCTTACTGAAGGAAAACTGCTGAAATCACTTGCACTGATACACAGGCACAGAAATGGAAAGAAAATATTAATGGGTTTTCTTTTTTTAACAATTAGGTTACAGTGTTTGCATTTGTTAGGTGGAGTGGCTGCTGTAGTTGCGTCCTTCACCCAGGAGCTGTACCTGTGAACTGGGAGCGCCCCGGTCCCTAATGCGTTTTACAGACAGGTTGTAAGTGGGAGCGCCCCGGTCCCTAATGCGTTTTACAGACAGGTTGTAAGTGGGAGCGCCCCGATCCCTAATGCGTTTTACAGACAGGTTGTAAGTGGGAGCGCCCCGGTCCCTAATGGGTTTGACAGACAGGTTGTAAGTGGGAGCGCCCCGGTCCCTAATTCGTTTGACAGACAGGTTGTAAGTGGGAGCGCCCCGGTCCCTAATGGGTTTTACAGACAGGTTGTAAGTGGGAGCGCCCCGGTCCCTAATGCGTTTTACAGACAGGTTGTAAGTGGGAGCGCCCCGATCCCTAATGGGTTTGACAGACAGGTTTTAAGTGGGAGCGCCCCGATCCCTAATGCGTTTTACAGACAGGTTGTAAGTGGGAGCGCCCCGATCCCTAATGCGTTTGACTCCTGCCCCAGGGCAGCACTAAGAGGCCAACCTCCTTCCCAGGGCTTCCCCATGGTGTGTTCATAGACAAAAGGGGCGATTTTGGAAGGAGATGTGTGCTGTTCACCTGTAGAACTTCCCTGATCTTTCACGCGTTTGGCTAAGAGGCTACCAGATCAGGGAAGGTCACCAAGAATCATTTTCCATTCCCAGTTTTCACAACAGGCCTTGTTTTCAGGTCCAGACATCTCTGATGAAGCAGGAACCCCCAGTCACCTTATGGCACATTTTCTTTCCCCTGGGAAAGGAAAACCACCCTCATTTCCTTCCACGTACATTGTGGGCTCCCTATTGAGGGGAAACTGTAGGAATGGTGTCAAACCTCGGGCTTCACAGCCACCACACCTTTCAGAAAGTGACCCTTGTGTGACGTTTTAGAGGAAGTAAGGATACATATGGATGTGCTGCGTTTTAGATTTTCTACTCATGGAATTAAATAGAAATGCTATAAAAATCAGTCCTGAATGGCCTGGGTACATAACAGTAAAATTAAATGTTGACCAAAACTCGAATTTCTCTTTGAGGATGTCAGTGTTTCAACTAGCATGATCAATGCTTTTATGAAATTCCTCTAAAGAAGATAAAATACATGAGTGTTGTTGAGATGAAAAAAAGAGAACATAAGTGTAGTGATTTGCCAATTATCATCTGGAAAATGAAGGGGGAGCCCAGAGTGCAGGTCAAGATCACCTGTCCTGTTCCTGAGAATGAACTTATCATAACCCATTAAAGAAATGCAAAAGCCATCTGATTTTTTCATAATATTTGGAGAATGTTTGGCTCAAAATAAAAGCCTTACAGAGTGATTGTGGGCATTTGTGACACGTTTAAGCTTCTCATTTGCCAGGATGAAAATGTAATGAGAGAGCTCCTTTCTTCCTCCCCTCCGTACACAAGCAGATGTGAGTGGGGCTCAGTGAATCTCTCTCCCAGGATGCAGAGTGGGAGACACACGTGTGATGGAAGGGGGGACAGAGAGTGATGGACGGGGCTGACAGAGCAGGCCTGGCTCCGCCGGGAGAGGCCTGGCAGCGGTGTCTCCGTCCCGCAGTGTCCGAAGAACGGTAGAGCATGGCAGCTGCCCAGACACTGTCCAGCTGGCCTGTTTGCCAGACCTTCCCTTCTGAAGTCACGTCCTTCCTTAGCCTGCCAAGAAAGTATCTATCTCTGTGAGCTGTTCACAGTTAGTTTCTGTTGCTTCGAAATCAGAAATTGAACTGACTCCATAATCTAATTTTATTGTTATTATCCATAAAACCTATTATATATCCCAAACAAGTATTTTTGTTAAAACTCTTTTGCTCTTCATGTAGATGTAAAACTATTTATTTACAGGGGTAGAACCTCAGTAAATAGTGGGTGCTTTTTTTTCTAAATGTACAAAATATAGAACAGGATGTTTACGTTGTATTCCATCATAATTTCTTATTAACTTGCAAAATATAATGGCTTTCTCTGACAGTAGTAAAAACAGTGTCACTTACAATATCTGAAAATAGCAAAGGCTGAGACCTGGGCTGTACATGGTCATCACTCTCTTACCTGGGAGGCTCGGAAGGCCCTGGGGTCAAGGCAGTGACCCTCTGTACAGGAATACAGCCAGCGATGACCCGGTGACATCATGGACCCCCACATACTGGCCCTGATGGGGGCCCTGTGTCTCTCTTTCCAGGATTTAAATCTGGAATTTCCCAGGTTACAGGAGAATTTCAGTTTGGTTTTGGATTTATATAGCATTTAGAAAAGTAACATGACATTTATCCACTTACCACTTTATGAGATTTATTCTTTTGGGGGGTTCATGCTTTTGGGTGTGGTGCAGTCCTCGGAGGTGAACAGCTCAGCGCGGAGGTGAGCACATCCTGCTGCCAGAGTGACTTCTGAGCATTCTTTGCTGTGATGGTGACACTCTGCTGACTCAGAGGGCCAGGTAACCTGACACAGGAAGCACAGAGGTTATAAATAGAGCACAAAAGTCACTGGGGCTCAGGCTGGGGGTACAACCCAAAGGCAGGACAGCAGCAGAGGGAATGGATCAAATAAAATGCTTGGTGCTGGCCCTTGGCATAAAAATTCCTGGTTATTACCAGTATCTGTTTAGAGGCCCACGCTGGACATTGAGAAACAAGATGTTTTCTTTTTTTTTTTTTTTTTTTTATTGGAGCCAAGCTTATTTATATTTATGTTGCCATTTAACTTCCCAACTTTTCCTCTGTGCCTTTTTATGCCTGTCAGCTATCTGCTCTCCACAGGAATACCATGTGCTGTACGACCTTTATTCTTCTTACAGGCATTTATCATATTTCTCGCCAAGTGTTTAAAAAACATTTGGGTTTTTTTTTTAAAGAACATAAAAGGTTATTATGAATATTGATCATGTTTAGATATTCAGTGTAAGAAATCATTGACGGTCTTTGGTAAAATAGTGGCAATCTGACGCCCAAGACTTTAGTAAATATGACTTTAGCCTACTCCTGACGTAACTGCCGATGAAAGCCATAACGTAATCAATGTACAATTGATCCACATCCAGAAACAAAATGTTATGCAGTTTGTTTTACTGAACCATCAAATCCTTTTGTAATGTCACTTATCAACAAAATCGAGGGTAGCAGGGCACTAAATCAATTTGATGCCTTCATTCCATACTTATTTTATTTGTCCTATGGATTTTTTAAAATAAAACTTGGAATTGACACTAATTGTGTGTTAGATAAAATAATAAAATGTAGATACATTTATTAAAGGATAATTAATCATTAAAGGATAATTCTAAAGTACACAGCAGAAAAACAGAAATTAGATAACCCTTTCACATATGATTTATGTAATTGTATCAAAGCTACAAAGAGGAAGACATCTGCCTAGGAAGCTCTTTCATACCACTGAGGTTCAGGGGGATCGGTATTCACCTTGCATCACTTACATCTTATGTGCAGGAAATGAAGGCAGTAAATTAATTTAATGGTATGAGTGAAATGGCAGCATTTTCACCAGGGAAAGGTCATATCCAGATAGATAAATAGAAATTTAGAAAATAAAACATATATTTTGTGTTCTTCCATCATAAAATTTATATCACATGTATATCTTGAATTTATTTAAATACATAGTGTTTTTAGTTAAGTCATTGACTGTATATTATCAATAAGGAAAATTTACCTGAAATTTTAAAAGAATAAGAAATCAGAAATAGTGGCTATGTTTATAAGAGGGAAAAAGTCTTGTGGTATTTCTGCAAACTTACCTTCCAGATGGGAAATCTGAGATTTACAAACTGTTGTTCAGGGGAGGAAGGAACAGAAAATGTGGTTAAGTATACACTGCCAGGTAGCTCAGCAATTTCAGCATTACTTTAAGTAATTTAATTAATTTGTTTTAATTAAAGGAAGGAAGAAAACAATAAAAGAATTGGAGAAGCATCTCAGATCAGTCACATAACATGGAGGTATAGAAAATTGTAATTATTTTCCATGTTGATGATAAAAGTTACATGGGACATGCATGCTTAGTGTGCTGCCTGAAATAGCACAGGTGCTAAAAGTAAAATAGAATAAAATGCTTGCTATTCTTATCAGGATAGTCATCTGTTTTCTGGATAAATATTCTGAACATCAGTTCTAACTAACATAAGAGGTGCTACCTAAAATATATAGATTACATTAAATCAACAAAGCCCAATACTACTCTGAGATTTTGATAAAGTCTGTCATGTGTAATTTTTAAAGGTATATTTTATTACGGAATGTTTTCAGTTTAGAAAGAAAGCACAGTGATTCATACCGTACCCACCTTTGGCAAATCGTAACATTTGGCTGTAGAGCTACCTGTTTAGAAGCGAGCAGCAACCCCGGCTCTTGATCCTGCCTCTGCCATCACGTGAGAAATGAGTCCTTGTCCTGGGATGGGCACACAGCCCCACACCCCCTAGTATGTGTCCCCAAATCCCCTAATAGCCACTAAGGATAATCAGTGCCGGGTGCGCTCTCAAAGGTCGCCCGGATCCCTGAGGATCAATCTGCAAATGGCTGTTTGCAACTGTGGAGGGTTTTCTTCCCATCTGGACGCAGGTTGCTGTCACCTGTGGTTTTATTCCGAGGGATGGCTCAGGGTGGCGGCATCAGTAGGCAGAGGAGCTGCCCCTCCCCCCCCCCCATTGCACTGGCTTAGTACAAAGTCGCTCCTTCAACAAGCTCAGTGGGGACGAGTCCGGGGCGGGAGGCCCTGCCCTGAAACACAGGTGTGGCGCTGCCGGCACCCCTGCCCGCAGGTGCACCCCCCCTCCAGGAAGCACGCGGCAGGTGGGGCTCAGTCACCCCGGCTCAGAGATCCGACAAGCGCCGGAGACGAAGGAGCTCCGAGCTCCGGCGATGGGGCCGGTCACCTGCTCAGGCTAAACCCCCTGCAGGGCTGGAGTT
Organism: Arctocebus calabarensis; assembly: GCA_963573935.1. Taxonomy (NCBI): domain Eukaryota; kingdom Metazoa; phylum Chordata; class Mammalia; order Primates; family Lorisidae; genus Arctocebus; species Arctocebus calabarensis. The sequence goes on along the minus strand of CAUYON010104236.1, from coordinate 43,846 downwards.
TACAACATTGAAGAGTCAGAGCCTGAATTTGTGGGGGCACCTTGGTAAGCTCTCTTCAACACCAACAAGATTTTAAAAAGATCAGTTTCGAGGTGTAAACATGCCTTCTTCATTTGAAACTTTCCTCAGAAACAAATGTTCAGTAAATGTAATCACAACATTTTTTAAGAACAACATGTTTACAATTTGGCAAAGTGGGGTGGAAAACGTATCAAATTCGTTTCCAAGTTATCAGTGTCATAAACAGTGCTGAGACAAACTTCACCGAAAACGCTTCTCACTCATAATTGAAAGAAAACAAAGAATTTCAGACATTTCCCTGGACTTGGAGGTGCTACGCTTCCGGGCAGAGACATTTTCAAACATAGTGGTTGGTGCCACGTTACCCCTGGACACGGTCACATCCAGGCTTTGTACACTGCTGATAGGGGTGAGGTTTCCATTTCTCCTGGGAAACACTTGTTTTAATGATTCTTTTCTTTTCTTGTTTTTGCCAATGTACCAAGAATAAAATGGCTCGTTGGCTTACTGTCTCCCTGGTTGCTCAAGAGTGTTTTCACAGATTCTCTTACCTGCGAGCCCAAATGCATCTGCTTCTATTTTCTAACTGGTTTCCTGACTTTCTTGAAAATTGTGATAATTTTTTGCACATTATGAATAAAATTTGCTGTCACCATTATGCATAGCTTTTTGTGTCTTCTTGGTCAGTTTAACTGGAAGGGTATCAATTTCATCAATCTTTTATGAAACTAGCTTTTGATTTTGTTGACTGTATTGTTTTTTCTGTTTCATCAATTTCCATTTTATTTTTTTTCCTCTCCTTTGAGTTCAATTTTCTCTTTTTCTGGTTCCCTAAATGTTAGGGTAGATCGCTGATTTAAGGTCTTTCTTTCCCTTTTAATTTAATGTTGTAAATGTCATCTGCACACCGCGTGAGCAGCATCCTCCAAATTGTGATATGTTTCTTTCCATTTTCATCCAGTTCAAAATATTTTTCAACTTCCCATCGTACTTCCTCTTTAGCTAATTCTACTGCTTTCCGAATGTTTGGGGGTTTTCCCGTTATCTTTCTTTTAGTGATTTCCACTTTAATTCCATTCTGATGTGAACCTATTCTTTCTATGACTTCAGTTCTCTTACATGTATTAGGGTTTCTTTTGTGCCCAGGATTTGGTCTATCTTGGTGAAATGTCCACGGGCACCTGAGAAAATGTGTGTATTCTGCTTTTGGTGGGTGGAATGTTCTGGAAATGTCAGTTAGGTCAGGGCTGACAGTGCTCAGTTTCACGTCCTTGCTGTGTTCTGCCTACTTTTCTGCCGATTACTGAAGGAAGAGCCCGACATCTACAGCCATAAGTGAGGGCTAGTCTGCTTCTCTCAATTTCTTCCATTTTTGCTCAGTGTACTTGGAAGCTCTATTTTATTTTTATTTTTTTGAGACAGCGTCTCACCATATCACCCTCGGTAGAGTGCTGTGACTTCACAGCTCACAGCAACCTCAAGCTCTTAGGCTTCAGCAATTCCCTTGCCTCAAACTCCCAAGTAGCTGAGACTACAGGCGCCCGCCACAACACCTGGCTGTTTTGTTGTTTTTCTTGTTGCTGTTGTCATTGTTGTTTGGCAAGCCCAGACTGGGTCCAAACCCACCAGCCCTGATGTATGTGGCCGGCGCCGTAGCCACTGAGCTGCAGGCACCGATCCTGGAAGCTCTACTTTAAATGCACAGACTCTGAAGATCAGTACATCTTCCTGGTGAAGAAATCTACTTGGCATTATGCAATTTTCTTTTATAGTCACCATATTTCTTTTTATGCAGTCTACTTTGAAATTAATACAACCACAGCTGCCTTTTCATCATTGTCTGAAAGGTATATTTTTTCATTCTTTTCTTTAACAAAAAAAGATTTATTGAGATATAATTCATATACCAAATAGCAGCACCTTTACATTTTATAATTCAATGATTTTTAATAAGTTCTCAGCGTTGTACAATAGTCACTGAAATCTAATTTTAGAAATTTTTAACCGTCTCTCCTCAAAATTATCCATCCTTTCACTTAAACACACTGCCATGTGAGTTGTATTTAACTCACGCCAGTTCTGAGCCCATGGCCTGGAGAACTGGTGGACGGGCGGAAAGTCCCCAGCGCACCTGCACACTGCTCATTTTCATGGTCAGTCACCACATGTCCCCACCTCCTGCACCTACTCCAGCTGGAGTGTGCCACCCTTGCTGGACATCATTCGCTGATCACAGTGTCCCTGCACACTTCCCCCGCGTGTGTGCCTGGCAGCATGCAGCAAGGTGACGGAGTCCCACAGACTGAGGGGCGTGATTCAGAGGGCATCATCCACAACCACCCAAGGGCCATTCCAGGGCCATCTGGATACTTGTGGAAGGACAAAATACTCAATTCTCAGGAACAAATTCAATAAGCATGTCATGAGTCACATACAACTCACGTGGCGTGCAGTGCAAAAATTGATTGTAGTGGCATAGAACTCATGCACAGAAAAAAATACAAAATAACAAATCTTTCATTAAATTGAAAGGATTGTTTTGTTTTTGAAAATGTTATTCTATTTTTGTAATAAAACACTATGGTCCCAAGGAAAATTATCTTTCCCAGCAGCAATGTATTAGTGTATCTGTGTTTGAATATTTAGTGTAAGATTTTTGTAGGCAGCATTCAGACTGATTTATTTCTCATTATCTGATCTGACAACCTGTAGTCAGACAATTTCTGTTTAGGGTTAGTGATGTGATGAAATTTATTGTCAGCAGTTTTGTTACGTGTTGTTTGTCTCCACTGGTTTTATTCTTTCATTTCCTTTCAGTGGCTTCTTGGGGTTATTCTAAGACTTTCTAATATCCATTTTGATTTCCCTATATATATCTTAGTTATGAGCCTGTGTGTATGTTTTGGGGGTGACTTCAGTGAGTATAAAATATGCACACTCACTTTCACTCTATTTCTGGTCAGCCGTGTTGACCCCTTCACGCTCCTGGACTGGCCTTTACCTTGTGGTTGTCAAATGCGCTGTGTCTGTGTTTATGGAAACCTCCCAGGAAATGGCATAACTTTTGCTTTCAACAGTCATACAGGGAGGAAAAATAGTTGGGAAAAACACTAGTGTTTACCACTTCTGTTGCTCGCCTTCATTCCTGAAGTTCCGAGTTTCTTTTTGGTTTCGTTTCACTTCAGCTAGGGGAAGGTCTCCCTTGAGCATCCCATGCAGAGAAGCCCTAGTTCTCTCTAATTTAAACATTCTCCAGGTTCTGATGCCTCTCTTAATATGCCTGCTTTTTTTGCTTTTCCTTTTCTGATTCCTTAGATAGATGTGTTGTATTTTCTCCAAAGTTTTAGTTGTAATAAATGAGCGAATTAAGGTGCAATAAGTTTAGTCCAATTTGGCCAAGTTTACGTATTAATTCCAAAAAAATTTATTATGTTAAGATAATCAAATTCTTACCTTCAAGGTTTGTACTCTTATTGTGTTGTTCAAGGACATATTTTTTAAGAAATTTTCTAAAAGATGGGCAGTGCCTGTGGCTCAGGGAGGAGGGCGCCGGCTCCATGTACTAGAGGTGGTGGGTTCAAACCCAGCCCCAGCCAAAAACTGCAAGACATTTTTAAAAAGAAAAAAATCTTCCTTACACATCTGCCTGCTGTAAAGATATCTTCATATATGTATTTATATCAAGTTTAGGTTTGCATTCTTAAATTTAGAAACTTAGGCTACCTGAATTTTGTTTTTGAGAATGGTGTAAGTTAGCTATGTAATTTTGCACATTTTTTGTACATAAAACCATTATTCCATATGTTTAAAACATCCTCTCATGCCACTGACATCCTCCTGATACTGAGTGTGTTGTCAGAAATGGACTATTCCAAAAGCCGGGCATTGTGGCAGGTGCCTATAATCCCAGCTACTCGGGAGGCTGAAGCAAGAGAATCCCCTAAGCCCAGAAGTTAGAGGTTGCTGTGAGCTGTGATGCCACGGCACTGTACCGAGGGCAATAAAATGAGACTCTATATCTACAAAAAAAAAAAAAGAAGAAGAAGAAAGAAAGAAATGGACTATTCTCCACGTTTACCCTTAAGGTGCCAGTTTCTTCTATAATATCACTTTCTTCTTCGTGGCCTTTCTCCAGTACCTTGCCCAAACCAATTACTTGTCACTGTAACGTTGCTCCCATAACTCTGTATCTTTCATGCAATTTTTTGGTATATTATAATCATGTGTATGTATATCCAGCAGACTTGAGCTTATAGAAAATACATTGAATGTGTCTTAATTACTTTTGTATTCCAAATACAAAGTACTCAATAAATTGCTAACTCAATTTGTCAAACAATGGCAACCACAGAAGAATTAACAGAAGCAGACTGATATATTATTCCCTGACTTAAAAAAAAATTTTAATTTGGTTCTATGTAAAAACATATCAATGAACTTTGTAAATGGGATCACAGGCAGTTGCTTCACTGGCTGGAGGATATTAAAGTGAAGTGACATTTTATATGATGATTGGCTTCTAAAGTTGTGTAATTTGAAAGTCACATGCCATGAAAATGACTCTGTAGGATTCCTGATATTGCTCATAAAGAACAATGTGCACAGGTTTAGTGCATATAACTCTGTTCAGTTATGGGCATGCATGTGTAAGTGATACATAAAACAACTTAAAGTATAGAATAATATACATCTAGTGTTATGAATTCTAAGAGAGTAGATTGCATAAAATTGCATTTTCTGAGGTTCATTTATTCATATGTTCACAAACATTTATTGCAGGCTCGCTGTGCCAGGCACTTTGGGACACCTTAGTCTACAGAGCAAATATCTTTGCCCTCCTGGAAGTTAAATTCTAGCTTGGGAAATCAAGCAATGAGCAGTATTTAAGTGAAATGTATATTTCAGTAGAAGGTATAAAACATGTGGAAAGAAGAAAGTATAACAGCAGGTAAGCAGAATGGTTGGACTGAGAAAGGTTGGGTTGAGTTGCAGTTGGGCAAAGATAAAGTAAGGAAGTCGGGGTTCCCCACACCAACATCAACGAGAGCATTCCAGGCTAAGGGACCAGCCCGGCCCCTAGGATAGGGACAGACCTGAACAGCAAGCTGGCCACTGGGGCTGGAGGGAGTTAACTCAGCTGGTTACAAGATGTGAAATGAAGTTGAAATTACTATTAGTCATAAATGTCAAGCATAGCAAAGGGAAACTTGTCAGTGATAAACTGCAGCAAGAGGCTAAATACTATATAAAATACCAGTTATGACTGCATTGTGTTATGACTTTCTTCAAAATAGTCTCACGAGGTTTAGCAACTTGGATCTGTTCAGAGTCTAAGTAAAGACAGTCTCACCCTGTCACCCTTTGTAGGGCCATCAAATGCCAGGGTTGCTAAGATCGGTGGTAGAACAAATCTTTGAAATTGTGAAGGAGAAAGAAAGTTGTGCTGCTTTTGCTGTCCCACCTCAAACTGCAAAAGTTATGGCCACAGTTAGCCGGGCATTGTGGTGGGCGCCTATATCCCAGCTTCTTGGAAGGTTGAGGCAAGAGAATTGCTTAAGCCCAAGAGTTTGAAGTTGCTGTGAGCTGTAACATTACAGCACTCTACCAAGAGTGGCATCTTGAGACTCTGTCTCAAAAAAAAAAAGTTATGGCCACTGTGCATGATAAACAGTTAAGATGGAAAAGGCATTACATTTGTGGGTGGGAGACAATAGAACTGTTTCAATTGACAGCAATCTGGTTCATTACTATCCTTGGTTTTGGAAAATACTAAGTCTGCCTGGACAGATCCTGGTCCCCAGATTCCCAAGAATGAGTCCTGGGACTGAGTCTCCCTGATGGTGACAGTGATCACAGCAGTTTTACCCAAACAGTCTATCAAATAAGAGGAAGAACAAAGTGCAGAAGGCAGGCACAACAAAGTGGAGTATATTCCAGAGAGGGAGAGGAAAGGATTGGTCTCCACCAGGGGATCAGCTCACTAGTTTATCCCACCTTTTTCCTGGCATGTTTGGTTGTGGTTTTCTGCCTTTGGGGTGATTGACAGGTTGGGTTTATAGACTAGACTATGTCACAGTTTTAATTAGATGGTAATGAGCTCTAGGTCAATTGCAGATCACTAGGAACTTTTGCTATGAATGTTCCCATGGGGAATATTTTCTAGCTGCAACTTGGTCCCCACTCACTGCCCTTAGCCACCTCCTTGCCGCCTGTTTACTGTCCTCCAGACCTAACAGAAAATATTAGACATATATCTCAATTTCTGCTTAAGACCCTGGAGAATTGGAATAGAGATTCCAGAGAAGCTGAGTCCCAAATTTCCTGATGATTTTGAACAAATTTCTGGCTAAAAAAACATAAAAGATTCCCATTGTGCTGACAGAATCAACTGACATTGATGAAGGAATGTACTTCATGACCTTGGCAGACCTAGGTGGCCCAACTCCTTTCTGATTTTTATGATGGCATTATTATTTGAAACTGTCATTTTCTCCTTCTTACTGTTTCTAAAACAGATGAACTGTTATATTAGATATAAGTGTCATGAAATCAATGATATAAAAAGCCTAGATTTTGAAGCCCAAGTGGATTTCAGGTAATATTTACTATTTTCAGAAAGAACACTTCATTAAAAATACTTGCTTTCATTACCATTTTGTAAAAATATTTGCTTTCATTACCATTTTGGAAAGATGTTTGGAGAACATTTAGGGATCTAAAAATAGACCTGCCATTCAATCCTATAATTCCTCTACTAGGTATATATCCAGAAGACCAGAAATCACATGATAACAAAGATATTTGTACCAGAATGTTTATTGCAGCCCAGTCCATAATTACTAAGTCATGGAAGAAGCCAAAGTGCCCATCAACCCAAAAATGAATTAATAATTTGTGGTATATGTATCCCATGGAATATTATCAGCCTTAAAAAAGATGGAGATTTTACTTCTTTCATATTTACATGGATAGAGATGGAACATATTCTTCTTAGCAAAGTATCTCAAGAATAGAAGAAAAAGTATCCAATGTACTCAGCCCTACTATGAAACCATGTTATAGCTTTCATATGAAAGAATTATAAGCCAAGAATATGGGGAAAGGGGAGAGAGAGGGGAGGGGAGGGGAGAGGCTGAGTGGAGGGAGAGTAATCGGTGGGACCACACCTACGGTGCACCTTACAAGGGTACATGTGAAATTTACTAAATGTAGAATATAAATATCTCAACACAATAACTAAGAAAATACTGTGAAGGCTATGTTAACCAGTTAGATGAAAATATTTCAAATAGTATATAAAACCAGCACATTGTACCCCATGATTGCATTAATGTACACAGCTATGACGTATTAAAAAAAATCCCAATAAAACATATTCCAAAGAACCATCTAAATATATTTGCTTTCATGTTTTACATACTTTAAAAAAATCTTGTCTCTTTTCCTTCTTAATCCTTACTGACATGTTTTTCTTCTCTCTAGCATTTGTACCCACATGATTTTCCCTGACAGTGTCTTAAAAGCACAGTAAGTGACCACTTTAGTGGCAATGGCAGATGTGCTGCCAAATCCATTTCCTCTTCAGCATGGAGAATGCAGGGAACTTCCCCTGTAGTGCTGAGCTGTCATGTGACTGAAACTAGCCAATGGGATGGAAGCTCTAGTGACTAGTGCTCTAGTTTAAGCATGGCCCTTTCAAATCTTCCTGCTTGACCTTTTGTAACATTTCCCATCCCCAAACTGGACCCAGAATCCTCCAAGACTCAAGAAGAGGCCAGGTACATTTATGGTAATGTAAAAAGTCTTCCATTCATGAAATTCTAGCCTCTATATGAGCAAGAAACCTCTTTTTTGTGCCAAACCACTGGTACTTGTGGCTTGTCTATTACAGCCCTTGGTGAACCCAGATGGCCCTTCTTTCTTGTGTATTTAACTTAGGATTTTATTGTTGCTGCTGAATGTTACTAGTTTTAGAACTTAACAAAGTTTAGCCTCTATCATTTGACAATCCTTATTCTTTAAGATATCAAAAATTATGCCAATTTGCATAGTCCAGTGATAGAACTATTGGAATATTGCTTATCATAAATTTTAATACAAATAATGATCAGCAGTGCTTCCACCATTCCACACTCTCTTCACACCCTCTCCCTTCTATATGTATAAGGTTTATAACTCATAAATTAATGGACTTAATTTTGCTCAGAGAGATAGTCAATTCCCTACAACTAATTTGGTGCCATGAAAGATAGAAATATTTTAACATTTTCAGGAACTTTCAGTTTATCTAGTGATTATAAAGAATGAGCGACTCTGGCTGGTACCCACACTCTGAAAGGGAAATCAAGGTTGAGGACAGAGAGGGCACTTTCCTTACCTGTGGCCTGTGATGTTGTTAATAAGCCCTTCCCAAATTATAGCTGATGTTTTAAAATCCACTTGGACCAGGTTCTGTTCACAGCCAATTTCATAACATTCTTAATTATATTTAGTAATGGAAAAGATGTTTTGAGAAATTAATAAATTTAAAGAATATCCTGCAAAACAACGTAAGGTAAGGTTCTGTGTAAAGGAATGTTTGGGGCACTGTCCATGGTGATGCCAACCCTCGGTCCCTCACGCTCACCTGCTTTCTGTCCTTTCCTCATTACTCACAACTTTATCACCTTTATCAACTTTATCATTGATGCAAAGTCAGCACTGAAATCCCACACCCCATCTCACAGGGCTCCTCTCTCTTGTGGTTTTGTAATTGTAAATATAGACGTGAACATGGCAGGAGCATTCCTCCTCCCAGTCCCAAACGGTACTACCTCTTCTGGGCCCTCTCCATCCTCTTCATCCAAATCTTTTCCCAAATCCCAATGGCCATTTTGTCTTAGAATGAGTTGGGTCCCCCCCCCCATGATCCAAAAGAACCATCACATCCATCAATTATTAGGCTAGTCATGCTATCCTGTCTTGTGAAATTCTGGGATTTGAGTCTCGTCTAACTAATTTTATGTATATAGGTCCTGTTGTTCAGTTTGAATGGAGACCTCTGGGGAGAGCAGGTTGCCTTTGATGTATCTTGTGGAACCTGCCACAGTGCTTTCTACTTTCACAGTCATTTAGAGCACATTTGTTAATTGGCAGACAGGGAAAGCTTCCCGGAAGGCAGTGTGATGAGGGCACACAAAGCCTGGCTGGTCTCAATGTACTTGAATTAGCAGTGTGATTCTACCACTTACTAGTCAAGCAACTCTGGTGAATTTTGCACCTGTGAAATGAGGCTGATAATATCTCACCTGCTTATTCCACAAGGTTGTGTCTGCTAGAATGACCACACGTGGAGAGGCTTCAAAGATCTAAAGCGATAGTGTGAAGACATTAGAGAAGGGCTTGAGAAGCCTCAGAGGATTTCATCAGACAGAGGGGTTTATTCTTGGACACACAAAGTGAGACTGTTATAGGGAAGAGAAATAGAATTAAAGGGTGTGTTCTGCATATAAGGTTGAGTTGGAATGTAGTTTGTGTGAGGATGGATGATACGACGGCACAATAATCAGTGTGGCCAAAAATAACAGAACTTTCTCCGAGCATATGGGCCTGACTCTGTCTAAGCATTTTGAACAAGATTTGTGAACAAGCAAATAATATACATGGAATTTTTTTCTCTAAAGTACTGTAATGCCAGTACATTAACTGGCATCCATTATACTTCTTGATGTTTGGAATAAGCCTTTCATATTATCCCAAGAAAAGTATTTTAAAGGCAATTCCAGTACTCTTATGTTCTGTTTCCAATGTAAGAGATTTGTGTTTTCCACGTACACCCTGCATCTGTATCCGGCTATTATGTCTTTACGGTAAACGCACTCCAAATATGTCTTACTGATTTGTGCTGAAACTACTAGTTGCTTATATTGATACTGCTAGATGAATTAAAAGAAAATAGTTCATATAAAATCCATGTCCTAACTAATTAATTTCACAAAATAATTGTACTGCATGATTTATAGTATGATCATAAATTTCTATTTTATAGATTTCAGTTAATATGGAGAAATATATACAGTCACTCATCACAGGCCATTTTTAATAATAACTATGAATTGAGTTGAAATCAGCTGACAAATGCAAATAAAAAAGTACTTAAATTACATTTAATGTGTTCCAATATAATCTCACTTATTATAAAAACAAAGAAGACATTGATTTTTTTTTTAAAAAGCATCAAGATAAGGTAGTAAATTTAAATTCTCTCTCTTCCTCCATTACCTCCATTCAGAACTAGCTAGTCTTGTTTGCAATACAACTTGTAACATGACTTTTGTAGAATATTTTTCTTTTTATTGAAGTCTGAGGCAACAAAGAAAACAAAATCCCAAGAATGAACTTAATTAGGTTGTTGGAGAAATGACTATTTCTGGATTAGGAAGACCAACTCTTTTCTACCTAAACCACATATACTGTTTTAGCTTTCAGATATTTATCTTAAATTTTTAGAAGTACAGGAGCAGTCAACACTTTAATCAAATGCTTTTTTAAAATGACATTTTATTTATGCTACATCTTTAAGATTTATTTAGGTAGACCTTCCTTTCATGTACTGTGTTTTTCAAATTTCATTTTTTAACTTTTTCTCCCCTCCAACATCTTGTTAGCACAGAGTGCAAATGGGATTTGCATTTGAAACACTAATATTCACTATTCAGTCAGCCAAGACACTTCCTTCTTTTAATTTCCATAAATGTCAGTAAATGCCTCTTTTCACCTTTGGGTGAACAGTCAATAGAAAAATCAATTCTGTGACAAATGAACAGCAACATGATTTTACATAAGAATTATTTAACAAAGGCCATTTTTATCCTTGAAGGGAAAGACTTAAGTTAAAAATCAGCAGCAAATCTATTAATTTACATCATTTAAAATTCACAGAAAGGCATATCCATAGGAAGGGAAGAAAATTTATATCTTTTTTTCAATTAGTTCCTCTCATAGAACTTACAATGGCACAATAAGAAATTATTGGAAATTAATAGATACATATATAATAAACCTCCTTAAGCCTTGAAACCATGTTGTATTTCCCTCCAGCTTATGAAGGATTTAGTGTCTTGTAACCTGGAAAATTAGTTAACTAATTATAAATGTCTTACTTCAGAGAAAGAACTTGCATGAACTCAAATTTTTTTTTTTTTTTTTTTTTGAGATAGAGTCTCATTATGTCGCCCTCGGTAGAGTGCTGTGGTGTCACAGCTCGCAGCAACCTCAAACTCTTGGGCTTAAGCGATTCTCTTGCCTTCGCCTCCCAAGTAGCTGGGACTAGAGGCACCTGCCACAATGCCCGGCTATTTTCTGTTGCAGTTGTCAATGCTGTTTAGCTGGCCCGGCAGGGTTCGAACCCACCAGCCTCCGTGTATGTGGCTGGCGCCGTAACCACTATGCTGTGGACGCTGAACCTACATGAACTCACTTCATCAAACTCTCTTCACACCTGAGTGTTACCTCCTGGGTCTTGGGAAACACAAGTATGAGTAGGGGAATGGAAATACAAATCAACAAGACTCAATGACAAAGTGAAATCAATTTGTAACCCCATACTGAGTTGTATCTTAAATAACATTGTTATCGTCTAAGGATTACTGTTTCTGTGAAGGAATCTTCTTGCTGAAAACCCGAATGGAAGAGATTTTGTGTGAGGATGAGTGTCCTAGCCGTAGGGAAGTGAGTTTGCAGTTGGATCATGATTTAGGCATCTGCCTGCATGCGCTGGGAGCTGGAAATGTCGGTGTCCAGAGGCACACGTATTTACAGAAGACAAGTGGCTTAGCGTCCCTCATGCATTCCTTCCTTAAAAGCAGAAAGGAGAACATGAGGGTGTTACAGGTGCCACCCCGGCTGTGTTCAAGGCAGTGTAAGCTGACCGGAGGCAGCATGTGAAAAATGCTGCCCCCCTGCATGCAGCCCACACCGGGGTGGCTCCAATGACACTGCAGCAGCCTCTCTCGCTCTGAAGTGGGTTCGGGGGCAGGGGGTGTCACGGTCTCCCAGCTTTCTATAAACTGTGACTTTCTGCCTTCTCCTTATCACGTTGCAGGTGGCCCCCAAGCCCTGAAGCTTTCAGATCTCTTTTGAATGATACATTTCAAAATAAACACTGCAGAATATCTCACAAGTATCTTATTAGATTCAACTTGGTTTTGAAAGCCATTTACACTGACAGAAAGCCTGTGCCATGATCTAAAAGCCTGGGTTTTGTGCCTTTCATAGACTAGTACCATCTTTCCATGCCATCCAAAATTAGTAGTTCTGTGTATATTATAAGTTTATTTGATCTCTTAAGCCTAAAGCCTTGCATTCTTTGGCCACCGGGAAGTCCATGGTGACTGTCCCCCCCTCGGGGACCCCTCCTGCCAGCCATTCACACCCACTTAGGCGTGTCTGAGCTCACAGCAAGTAGTGGGTATGGGACCACCCACACCCTGTGGGATTTCAGAGCAACAGAGCATTTTTAATAAGTTCCCAGGGCTTTCTAGTGTTTGAACGGGTTTTAGCTGAATCTGTGAAATGCGAAATACATCTCACGTATTTAAGAATTTAAGAATTCATTCAGCGTCCACCTGGCATTGCTCAAAGCCTTTCTCTTCTGTTCTCTTTCCCAACCGATGGAGGTAAGGTGTCCATTCACCCCCAAATTATAAAATAAATAAATAAAACCCACAAGTTTAATTTCTTATGATAACATTTCTCTCTTCTCTGTAACATGGTCCAGGCATTCATATGCTTATGCCATTTAAATTCTCTAAGCAAATACACTGGCTGCTTTGTGCTGGGCAGAGATTAATTTACTCATTTTGGACTCTAAAGGACACCATAGTCATGTCAAGCAGTGACCAATTCTACTCACGTGGACCGGTTCACTTCTTCAACTAGCATAATACGTATACATGATCCTTTTTAAATGAAAAAGAGAAAAATCTCCTAGACCTTTACTATGTCTTAAATTATTTTATAACAGTGTTAATTGAATGTATGCATACACGGTGTTACGTAACATATCTGAATCCTTTTCGCTCTCATTACAGCTGTAAAACTAAATTTACCAGTGAGTAGAATAAAAGCTTATGAAAGAAAAAAAAATTGAAATTCACAACATTCATGTTAAGTGCAAGATTTTGTTTCACTAAAACAATATGTTGTTGAAAACCTGAGTATTTTACTGACTCTGCAGCCATCAGCCTCTGTCACTCCCATCATGTGGGCTGTTGGTTAACCAGATCTCTATCTGAACTGCTGCTCAACTATTGAACCTACCCTACTATATCATTTAGTTTTTCTTAGAGGAAAAAAAAAATGCTTGCCTGTTTACCATTAATGTGCAATAATGTAAAAATATTACTTGTGTCAAACTATTTGTAAATAAAAAGCAACAAAACAATATCATTGAGCACTAGCTTGAAAGGTAAATATTCAGATGATTCAAAGAAAAATTACATTACTCTTTTAAAATGTCATGAAGATATAAATGCAAAACATTTTAAATTGTCCAGAAAACTTGAGGACCCCTGATAATATATGCCCCGATTTCAGAAACATTACATTCAAGATTGCTTAAGTAGCTCACTAAAATCTGTTTATGTTCTTTTTATCTTACCCCTAAAATTCATAAAATCCCTAAACTTTTCATCCTTTTTCTTTCTACATGACTTTCTTTAGTTTTAAATCACATATAAATCATAGTTATGTTGTTCAGTATTTTGAGAGTTTTTTCTTAATAGGAAAGGAAGAAATAATGTTATATTTTCCAAAGGACCATACATTCTGAGAAGGCCTTCACATGGCATAATTGAAGGTAGCGGTCAGGATGATCAGAATTCAGCAGCACTTGGAGATTTCCTCCTGTCCAAGGCTAACGATGCTGAAATCCTGCACCCCTGTGTGTTCTGCTGCTCTGCTTGGTCAGGCTGAGCTCTCAGTAGCCCGCACGTGGGCTCAGTCGGTCCTCGCTGAGTCCGCATGCAGAGGAGAACTACCGTGATCCCACTTTGCAGGTGGGGGGGCTGGCGAGTGCTTGTTCAGGTTACACACGTAGGTGGCAGGTTAGGGATTCCAGTCCCCACCACCTATCTCCAGAGCCCAGGGTTTCCAACTGCACTGTCTCTGCTCAGGACATCTTCACCTTCCTCGTGCGTTTGTCATTCCATGTTAAGGAACGAAGTTCAGAGTCTTTCCTGTCACCTCCCTGCACGGTGTTCCATGGAAATCCGCTTCCCTGCCTTTTCTTTTCCCCTTCTACAACTGGTTAGTTAGGTGACAATCTCATTTCTTAAAATTCGTATCAACTATTCCATCCCCTGAAGCTTCTTCAGATCTTACCCTTTTCACAGGTAAGTAGTTTGAAAAGAAAAGAAAAACAGAGACAGAAACTTGCTCATTTTGTCCCGCTCTGTCTCTGTGTTGTCTGTAACAAGACACATGCGTGTTCTGCTCCCCTAAAATTGCCTTTGAAAGCAGGGCATTCGTCATGCTCACGGGCACAGGGTACCGGGCACAGAGGCAGAACTGTGCACACCGGAGGTCTGTAGACGTGACGGCTTTCTACCCTCCGAATTATAACACTTCCTTCTGGTTCTAAACATAATGCTTTTTGTGTACAAAGACTATTATATAAAACATTCCAGAAAATTAAGTAAATCTGTGACTACTTATCTGAACGGGGTAACGGAACAATATGGGGTAAAGATAAATCTTTTAAAGCAATGCAAAACATGTTAAAAGCTAAAAGATACCAAGATGGCCTCCTTGATATCATATCAGCCAATCAGGAGAAATTTTCCCCAGAGTGAAGCCAGCAGCCTCCAACTACATTGCCAGCAGTATCTCTTTCTGAAAAGAAATTATTTCCTTTCAATACCAAAATGAGAGCTTTTATTACAAAATCATTACTGCTTTTTTTAAATGGCAATATTTAATTTTTTATGAACTATCAAACAATGGTAAAGGAAAACATGACTGGTTTTGTGGTTACCACTGGGATATAACATTTAAAGGTTGGATGAAAGTTGATGTGGGTGTTTTTACAGTGTTGAATAGTATTTTAAACATTTTAGTTGCTTATACGTTAATGGTTCACCATTTAAATAGCATTTTATAGTTGCATTTATTTTTTATTCTAAAATGTTAACGCTCTTTATAACTATGATTTTTGCATTTCACAATCTTCATAAATATAAGGAATGTAAATAAATCACATTTATATTTTATAACTAACATTTTTAGTCAGGAAATCCTGGCCTGGTCTTCTCATCTTCTGTTTACCATTTCACACGTCAGAATTTTAAAGCACCTTCTAACCTTTGCTATGTTGACGGTAGTGAGCTGTCATATAATTCTGCACAGAATTCTAACCTTCATTTAGGAAATAACCTCTGGGGCTGCACCTGTGGCTCAAAGGAATAGGGCACCGGCCCCATATGCCGGAGGTGGCGGGTTCAAACCCAGACCTGGCCAAAAACTCCAAAAAAACAAAGAAAAGAAAAGAAAAAGAGAGAAAGAGAGAAATAACCTCTGAAAAGTTTTTTTTTAATGAAGATCAATAATACTAATATTTTAGAATCTCTTTTAGGCCATTCTGGCAACTACCATTATACACCTAGCAGATTTTACTTGATAGCTATTGATCTCTAAGTCAGAAAATAAAGATGGATCCCTGAATTAAAGTGCTTACTCTGAATGTTACTCAATTGTTGCAAACATCAGTCAAATTTTTCCTCGAGGAACCATGAAAGCTCTTGAGTTCTGTACTTGCTACATTATTCAAAACATAAATATTCTCATTAAGACAAGGCTTTCTAATGGTGTGTCTGCACAAGTTTTACCTTTTATAACATAATTGGGAATGCAAATACTTTCAGTGAAAACTGAGAAGCTTTGAAAGGGAAGAAAATATTTTTTTTTTTCCTAAAAAGAGAAGCAATGACTCAAGGTATTTGGGACTGGTTTTGTCAAAGTCCCTCCTGACAAGCCTTTTCCAGACCCACGGCTGCTTCTCTGCATCCCTGGACTGACTCAGTCCTCCAGGCTGTTCCTGTCGTGATGCTTCCGCAGAGGGTTGCGCCTAGTGTATTTTTGGCCATTATGAAAAAATGCTGGAAAGTGCTTAGGATTTAGAAGAAATCTTAAGGAGATAAGTTTTGTGGTTGGTGTAAGGATGGAGCTGTATGGTCTATCAGACAGAGACATCAGGGTGAACACACATAAGCCACACGGCCAGTAAAGGGCAACACCGCCCGCTGGGTCGAGACGTGGAGCCTGTTTATCTCGTTTTTATGCTTTCCTCTTTTTCATTGTTAGGAATTAATTGGTCTCTATTTTTATAGCCTCTTCTCTACCTTTCTTGCCTATTAGATTAAGTGAGTATTTATTATTGTACTTTTTTCTTACATTAACTTTTTGATTAAATGTTCCACCTACCCTTTTAGTACTTTCACTAGAAGGTAAAACGTGCATCCTCAACTTTCTGCATCCTAACAGCTCTGATTGTTTTTACTACTTTCCTGATTTCCAAGAACCTTAGGACGTCTAAACCCTATTTAATCCCTCCTGGGTTTGCAGTCGCTGTGGGCATGCATTTGTGTTCTTCATATAATTTAAAGTCTATGAGACATTCCAAGCACATAATTTATACATACCCATCAATCAGTTCACTAATTCCAGGCTTCATAATTCTGTCTGAAATTTCCACTTTTCTATCTGGGATTATTTCCCTTCACCCTAAAAAATGCTTAATTTTGCCTTCCTATTAGTACAAGACTTACAGTAACAAATTCCCTCATTTTCATTGTCCAGAACATCTTTCTTTCATTTTAATTTTTGAGGGCTACTTTTATTGAGTCCAGCATGGTGGGTTGAATCATCTTCTTCCAGTAATTGAAGCTGCACTTCACTGATGTCTGGGTTCGAGTCTTTCCAGGAACAACGCAGCTGCCACTGTCATCACGGCTCCTCACCGAGCCTCAGAGGAGAAGCAGCCTGCTTCCCTGCCTCACTTCTTTTCGTGTCCTCATGCTTCATCTCCCTGTGCTTTGGACTGAGACACCTTTGTCTCATGGCACTGAGGATGGCACAGGTCCAGTCCTGCCTTTCAGGACTCCAGCCTCACACTCCAGCCTTAGGCCCCCACAGTTTCAAAATCTAGCAAGTGATTGGGAGAGGAAGTTGGCCGTGTGCTTGAGTCTGTCACGTCCCTTGTTGGAGGAGGCACTTCCATTTGCAGGGATCTCCTTCTGCATTTTTATCTGCTTTGGCCTAAAACAGCAGTCACCCCTCCAGTGGAATAATTCCAGGGATGTCCCTGATGAAAATGGATGTTCATGTGAGGATCCTAAGTTTCCAATGGGTATCTCTAGTCCCATGCACCTGCAGAATGTCAGAAAGACTCTCCAGGCCTGCAGAAGAACTCACAGTTGACAAATGCCCCCAGAAGAAAAAAAAGCAGCTGGTAATTATCAGTTCATTTCAGAAAGCTTTGCTCCCTGTGGAACTTTCTGCAAGTGGCAGGACTTTCTGGTGTTTTAAAAGTACGATTTTTGTTATTTTCTTTTCTTTTTTTTTTTATTAAATCACAGCTACGTACATTAGTTCAATCAAGGGGTACAATGTGCTGGTTTCATATACAATCTGAAATGTTTTCATCAAACTGTTTAACATAGCCTTCATGGCATTTTCTTTTTTTCTTTCTTTTTTTCCCAGTGGTAAGACAGAATTTATTTACAAAAAAGAATACAGAAAACACTAAAGTTCCTGGTAGAGAGAGAGAACTCAAATGGGGAGAGAAAAGCTCCCATTCTTATGATACTTTACTTAGAATAATGGTCTCCAATTCCATTCAGGTTATTATAAAAGGTACAAGATAATTACTTTTTAATGCTCAGAAGTATTCCATGGTATACAATATACCACTTTTAATTAATCCGTTCACGTATCGATGAGCACTTGGTTTGTTTCTACATCTTTGCAATTGTGAACTGTGCTGCTATAAACATTCGAGTGCAAGTGTGCTCTTGATAAAATGTCTTGTTTTCTTGTTTTTGGTAAATACCTAGTAATGAGATTTCTGGATCACAAGGTAGGTCTACTTTTAGTTCTTTGAGGCATTTCTATGCTGTTTTCCAAAGAGGTTGTACTAGTTTGAAGTCCCACCAGCAGTGAATGCATGTTTCTTCCTCTCCTCATCCACACCAGCATCTGCTGCTTTGGGATTTTTGATAAGAGTCGGGTAGTATCTCATTCTGGTTTTGATCTGCATTTCCCTGATGATTAGTGATTTTGAGCATTTTTTCACATGTTTCTTGATTATTAGGCTATTTTTTTTAAAGTTTCTGTTCATGTCTTTTGCCCACTTTTTAATGGGGTTGTTTGATTTTTTTCTTGCTGGTTTGCTTGTGTTCTTTGCAGATTGTGGTGATTATCCATTTATCAGACAGATAGCATGAAACATCCTTTCTTTCTTTTCTCTAATGTGCCTCAGTTGAGAGCTCTATAAAAGAAATACATGTATTCATCATTTTAAGGCTTATTTAAATCTAACTAGTTTTTGCATTTCTCCCTCTTTCTTCCCTATGCTTGCTTCTTCATGTGAAATTTTGTTACTTCAGTTTTGCCTTTATTCAGATAGGCTTTGGCATGCTATGGCCCACAAGTCAAATCCAGCTCATGGAGTGTTTTTGTACAGCCTATGAGCTAAAAATAGTTTGTACATTTTAAAATTGATTTGAAATAAATCAAAAGAACATTTGTTATGCAAAAAGTATATTAAAATTAAATATTCAAAATGAATAAGGTTTCCTTAGAACACAGTCATGCCTATTTGTTAGCATATTGTCTATAGCTGATTTCCTGCTCCAAGGCAGAATTGAATAGTTGTGGTATTGGCTGTATGGACCGCAAGATGAAATAACAACTATCTGGCCTTTTACAGAGCATGTTTGCTGATTCTTGTTGTAGGCCATTTGTTTCTAATATGTATTTGGTTACTCTTACATTGTTAAATTATGTTTTGTTTTCTCAGGTGTTGTTTTATAATTCAGCTACATCTATAATTTCCAACATTGAATCTAAGGACTTTGGGGGTCCCTGGTTCATTTATTATATCTAGTTGTCATCCAAAAAGATAGGCTTATATATCCATCTATAAAGAAGGGATTCAGATTTCTTGATAAAGTGAATGATGGGACAGAGAAAGAAAGTGTGAGAACCACTGTCTCAGAGATCGATATGTAAATTGTTATGTATCTAAGTAAACTTCACAAGAACCCAGGGAAAATTGGAGACTAAAGAGACACATTTAAAGAGTCATTGGCAAATAAATGACAATTGAAGACATGACAAAAATATCACTAAAACTCAAGAATTTATACTCCAAAATCAAATATTTACCATATGCTGCAGAACACATATTCATTCTACCCTACAGCGCTTGACTGAACAGGCTGACTACATCATTTGTCATTTTCTGGAAGTAAAATGATGATGATTCTGGCTGCTATTCATCTATACTGGTTTTTCTTTCTGCCAGGAATAGTTTAGGGTGTAGAAATGCAACACTGGGCAGAAATGAGGAAGGAGGCACAAGCTTTGATGATGACTGCCCCAACAGCAACTTTTATGTTCTCCAGTAATTCCTTTCCTACATTGAAGCAGAGGCCAGGAAGGTGGCAGCCTGACCCAGGGTAGCATGCTTAGATCCTTCTGATCCTGCACCCCAGTTTACCTAAAGATCAAAATCATTGGCTTTGTCCCGAGTACCTTGGTATTCAGAAATTTAGATTGCTCTCCATCCGGTCATAAGTATTAGAGTTTGTGCCACTTGAGACCAGAGATGTCATTTATTCTTATCTGTATTTCACACTCACCCTGGTCCCCAGCTAAGCACACAGCAATAGTACCAAAGGCCTGAAAGAATGAATCATCTGGTTAATCTGCATGCTGTGAAACCACTAGTTTGTTCCCTGAGTTGATAAATAATTCTCCTCTTTTTATGGATTTTCAACCTTCTGTTCTGCTTTGTTTTTCCCCAGGAATAATGTATTATAATCTTGTATATAATAATGTATTATAATATTCCATTAAAAATTCTCTTTTGCATCTTATACTTTATCATTCAGATACCCTGTCTTTTCAGCCTGTTCTCAACCCCCTATCTTTGTTATAAAACACTAACAACAATTAAATGCTAATGTCCTTGATGCCACATTTCCAAACTTCCTCAACTCCTGCTCACTTCTCAGCCTCTTATAATTATGGGTCCTTGGCTCATTCATTGTTTCTTCATCCAATTCTCAATTTATTCAGTATTTCCTCTTTCTCTTAGGATTAGCTGTGTTTTTCTTCAATTCTCTCTTTTTAAAGGTTTTTGTTGTTATTTATTTTACAAAATTAACACTTTAAAAATCAAAATTTTATTTTACTGACCTGATATTTAGACACAAGTAAAAAAGAAATAAACAGCTTTGTAAGTTTCACAACGGAAAACAGTAGTTATCCCTGTACTTATTGTTCATCAAAAGAAACTCCTCGTTAATCCTTCTGACGTGTCCTATGGGAGCTGTCTCTATATTTCTGAATAATAAGCATGTTGGTGAATGCATATCTCTATTTTTTTAAATTTTTGATATTCCTTATTGGATCTGTACTTCAAAAAAGGAGGCGTTAGATCTTTTATCCAATTTACACACACATATCCTCATTTTTTGTCCTCCAAAAATAGCTAGCTATATCACAGACTTTGCCTTTTGCTTATTACTAGGACAAAGGACATTTTAGTCTAATGTGATCTCACATTCCCTGCCAGGAATTGCAATTTTCTTTCAATATGCTCAAATGAATCAAGTAATCCTTCAGTTGCATTATTTTTCTTAAAGACACTTTGTAAAGCCCTCAATCCTTCCTTTCTAACTTACACTAGCTATTTTCTAGTCTGTCTAGAAAGGTGATTCTTAACAGCAGGTCTGTAACTTTCACCTTTCTCCTCAGAGACACTTGGGGCAAGCTTGACCTTCCTTGGACATAAACACCTTGAAATAATGCCTAAAACATGAAGATTCTGCAGGAATTACTATATATTGATTACTGGCCTAGGAATGCTCTTAGGAGGATGTACCTAGAATTTTTATTGTAAATACACCAGTAATTTATAGGTTAATGGTCACAGCTGCATCTGTAATTTATAGATTAATGGACCCATAATTAATGGAAATTATTCATGGAGTCAAAATATGGCTAAGTGGTAAAGTTTGTGAAGTGAGAGACTCCAAAACTTAGCAGCTTCCACATACTAGCTTACATCAGCTACAGTTAGCCCTTGTCCTAGAACAACCAAAACATTTAAGAGGCAAAGAAAGTTGAGTGTTGTGCAGTTGTGGACTCCCAGGTATTGGTAAGATGGAGGCTGTGCTCTTCTTCAGTCATTACTAATGGTTGTGTTTCCTGTGAGTTTGGCCATCTGGGTCTTCGTGATCATGCACTGCTACACAGCTGATATTCTGCTAACTCAGTGGTTCTGAACCTTCCTAACGCTGTGACAGCAACAGCAACGAAAATAATTTTATGGTTGGGGGTTACCACAACATGTGGAACTGTATTAAAGTGTTGCGGCATTAGGAAGTTCGAGAACCACTGTGCTAACTCCATCAACAGGAATTCTCTTCATCTCTCTATTGTGCTGAATTCCAGTTTCCCTTTTCTTGTGTCTTTCTCTTGCTGGTGACTCCCTCATTTTGTTTAGAAGAATGGACTCTGTGCTGGGAATGGTGGCTCATGCTATAATCCTAGCACTCTGGGAGACTGAGGTAGGTGGATTGCTTAAGCTCATGAGTTGGTGACCAGACAGAGCAAGAGCAAGACCCCATCTTTACTAAAAATAGAAAAACTAGCTTGGTGTCATGGAGGGTACCTATAGTCCCAGCTACTTGGGAAGCTGTAGCAAGAGAATCATTTGAGTCCACAAGACTGAGGTTGCTGTGGACTATGATGGAATTCTACACAGGGCGAAAGAGTGAAACTCTGTCTCAGGAAAAAAAACAAAACAAAACAAAAAAAACATGGACTATGTAGATTTTCTGATCTTGATTCCTGCTTAATAATTCCTGCTTGATTCCTGCTTAATTTACAGATGAAAGAATTAGAGAAATTAAGTCAGGACATATGACTTCTAAGTGCTAGGAAGACATATGACTTAATTTCTCTAATTCTTTTATCTGTAAATTAGGGACAGTAATATTGTCCACTACAATAGCCTGTTATAAATAAATGAAATGAAATGTATAAAGCAATACATAAATAAATGAAATGTATAAGCAATAAATGAAATGTAGAAAAGCACATGACAATAATAGAACTGTGTAAGTAGTGGTGATTATTAACTATTGCTTAAGCATATTCTTCAATAGTTTCCTGAAGTAGGACATAGGAGAGACAAATTTTACAACTATCATACTATAAACTTAATTCTCACATCCTACTTCACATGATAGTTTAGAGAAGTAAAGAATTGCTCATTGGAAAACATTTTTCTCTTGGGTTTTGGAAAGTGTTTCTTCATTATTTCTTGTTTCTGTTGTTGCCTTTGGGAAGACTCATTTCATTCCAAACCTCAATTCTTTTATGATATCTTTGTTTTATTTTTCCCTGGATGCTTTAAAATGTTTCTTAGTGCAACATGTTTGCAAATTTCCTGATGATGTGCCTTACTATGAATCATTTTTCCTCCATCTTTTAGCATTCAGCCAACTCTTTTAATCTAGAACTTCATGTTCTTCAATTTTAGGAAAAATTTTTA
This sequence comes from Arctocebus calabarensis, assembly GCA_963573935.1. Classification (NCBI taxonomy): domain Eukaryota; kingdom Metazoa; phylum Chordata; class Mammalia; order Primates; family Lorisidae; genus Arctocebus; species Arctocebus calabarensis. Next base: position 21,003 of record CAUYON010104236.1, on the reverse strand, counting down.
GTTATTCTTCTATTATTCCTGCTTCTTTGTGTACTTGCTATGGTTTTGCATCTTTATTTCTTAAATTTGTATTAGTCATATATTGAATTCCTAGACTGATCGTCTCATTTCCTTATCAGCCTTTCTTATTTTGAATCTGTTTGTTCTACTTTCTTAGACACCATTTATACTTTAATTTCTAGCTATTCTAATACAATTTTTATTTCTCCTGATGGATTTTTAACCCAAGAGATATCCTTTTAATTCCCTGAATGTTTCTTTTTATTGCATCCTGTTCTTTCTTCATAGTTCGTAGGAAACTATGTGTTTGTATGTATGTATATATGTGTATATATAAAACACCATGCAAACACACACACATGTACACACATAAACACTCATAGTCTTCTGGGTTAAGTGTTTTCTTCAAATATGCAATGATCATTGGTCATTTGTGTTCAAAGATGATGTACTAAAAGGATAATTGAACCCATGATAAAAGAACTGAAGGACGGCTAAGTACCTCTGGGAAGAGTAAAGAGTAAATATCCACAGTAATTGGAAAGGGCATGAGGAGAGCTAAATATCTTTTGGTTTTTCTATTTCTTGACCTGTGTAACATCTTTTTTTTTCATTGAGCTTCATACTCAATCATTTGTATTTTTTTTTTCTATGTTATATTTCAATACTTATAATTTTTTTTTTTTTGAGACAGAGTATCTGTCTGTTGCCCTGGGTAGATTGGCCTGACATCATTGTAGCTCAAGACAACCTCAAACTCCTGGGCACAAGTAATCCTCTTGCCTCAGCCTCCCTAGTAGTAGTGATTACAAGCACATGTCACAATGCCCAGCTAGTTTTTCTATTTTTAGTACAGACAGAGTCTCACTCTTTCTCAGGCAGGTTTCCAACTCCTGAGCTCAAGCAATCCACCCGCCTCAGCCTCCCAGAGTGCTAAGATGACAGATGTGAGCCACCATACCCAGCCTATATTTAAATACTTAAAAAAAGGCAATGTAAACATATCCCTTCCCATACTGTTTCCTTGTAGACAAGAGGTATATTCTTTTCCTCATGGGATAAAAGATTAAGTGGTTGACTCTCCTCCAGAGTGGTTGAACAGAAGAAATTCTGGACCCAGCATACCCAGGAAATCCTGAGAGCAGGAAGCCCCTCCAAACACCAAAGTTTATATGAAAACATTCTAATAAATGGCAAAAACCCTAAACCAAACCAAACCAAACACACCCCCTAAACAAAAAAACAGTTCCTCTCCCTGCTTTGCTTCCATAACTTAGCCAGGTAAAAGTTAGATTCCTCTGAGGTAAGGTAATCCCCAAAAGATTAGATCAACAGTTACCAACATTTGAGATTCCCTAAATTAATAACACCACCACCATTAACATGTTGCTATTTAATTTTCACATAGTGAAGCCTACTTCTTGACTATAGCCCTTTCTAAATTGTGTTATTTTCTAAATTACGATTGTTTTTTATTTTTTCTTCTCTAAATTTTAATATTTAGAGGATACAAGTTGAATTCCATAGACTGTGTACTATTTATTTAACAGTAGATAGTTTAGTAAATTTATACTGAGAATTTTATTTTGCATAATAAAGATTTTAATTTTTATAATAAATTTTATACAGTATTTACAATACATTCTCTGCATTGGCCATCTCTTTGTGAAATTTTGCAATGAATGTTTTGTAAATAAAGACACATTTAGCTACATTTTCCCATTTTTCCTATGTATGCAACTTTTAAGATAGACATCATGGGTAATTTTTTAATTTTCTTTTTCAAGCATGTTCTTACATTTTTTCACAATATTTGGTCAGATACCACTTGTTCCTCTGCTTTCTAGCTTTCTTTTCTTTTCTTTCTTTTTTTGTTTTGTTTTGTCTTCTGAATGCAAAGAAAAAAATACAAAATTTCTTAATACATCCACAACATTTTAAAGATATCAGAAACCTACAGTTCACAAGCCCAGTTGTTTGTGTAAATTATAATAAAATGCAAATCAAAAAAAGGAAACATGCTTACTATTTCTAGGCACCCTAAATTAAAGTTACTGAAATATTGGGGGAGTATGGAGGTTAAAGAGCAGTAGCTCAGGAAGCAAACCAATAAAGTGGAAGGAAAAATATTAAGAAAAAGATAAAACTTATACAAAATAAAATTATCAGCATAAATTTACTATATTAGTAATACCTACAGTTTAATAATATGCTTCCTATGGCCTGGAGGCATTGCAAAAATCTATCACTCATCCATCAACCCCAGATAAGCTTCATTTAAGTAGCCACAGTTTGCAAAGTCAAGACAGAACATTCAAGTATGATTGTTAAGTTCACCTCCATTGGAAGCCAAGTAACCTGCTTTCTAGTTTACAAAATGTTGTGGATATATCTCATTTGCTTTTATTTTCTTAAACATTTTTCTTTGTCCTTCTGGGTTTAGAAGTTTCTTTTCAATCTTTTTCTTTCCCCAGAGTTAAATGGATACCATCAGAAGATTTCTGATTCTAGTACTCCTCCAGCCTTGACTTCTCTGAATTTCTAAGCTGATTGTTTCAACTACCTTTAGCACGTGAGTGAACCACAGGTGCCTCAAGTTCATTTTGACTGAAATAGAACCCACTCTTTTATTTCACCAGTGCAGAAGATTGACAGATATCTGACTTATTCAGCTCCCTTATTACTCCTTATTTCAATCTATTACCAAATTCTGTTAATTTTTCCTCCAGGTCTTTTAGCAAATTTAACTTCCTTCCACTTCCTTTGTTCTGCTTTGGAATCTGGGCAATCAAAATGGCCTCCTACACTTCCAGATGATTCTAAAAATCATCTTTCATGTTTTTGACTTTAACACCACGAAAGGGTCCAATTCAACCCCTTTTTTTTTGCTTAAGGAATTTATTTTTTGTTTTATTTATTTTTCTTATTATTTTTATTTTTTTATTTCAGAACATGAAGGAGGTACAAAGTTTTTGATACATGAGCACTTTTGTAATGCTTGAGTCACAGCTATCAGTGTGCCCATTATGAAATAGTGAATAGTGTTCGTTGTACCCATTAGGTAGGTTTCTGCCCCTCCCTTTTTCTGATTTCCAATGACTTTTTCTCCTCTCTATGTGCATGTATGCCCATTGGTTAGTTTCAATTGAGTATACATGTAAGTACATGTGGTGAACTTTAGTTTCAATTAAGTACACAATTGAGTACCACAGTGAGTACATGTGGTGAACTTTAAACTTGTTGACCTGGCAATTTGAGATATTTTATGATTTTACAGTAGCACACCTTTCCAATCTTACCTTTTATGATAGCTCTCTTAATTTACCCACAATTTCTCTTCCAATACAGAACCTCTGTTCCAGGTGGGTATCAAGGTTCACACATATAATCCCAGCATTCTGGAAGGCTGAAGCTGGAGGATTGCTTGAGGTCAGGAGTTTAATCTCTACTAAAAGCAGAAAACTTAGCTGGGTCTTATGGCAGGACCCTTAAGTCCCAGTTAGTTTGGGAGGCTGAGGTCAGAGGATTGATTGAGCCTAGGAATTTGAGGTTGCCGTGAGATAGGATGGCACTGTTTTAGGTACAATATTGTCTCCCTGTTTTCCCATTCAACTCCTATTTTTCTGTTAGAGCACACCTTAATTTTCTAGGTCAGTTTTCTTTGATTCAGTCTTTCTTAGAGTTTTTTGTTTGTTTTTTTTTAATTTCTTGAAAATAGTGGTTTCAGTTTGCTTTTTGAATGCTCTGATTATTCTGCCAGGGATGGGGATTGAAGAGATAGTGGTTAGTGCAAGCTAATGACAACATACTTCTAGCAATAAAATGTTCACCAGAGAACCAAAGTTCATTGAACAATAAGGAGATACCCTAAACTTAATGTTGTTTAGCACAATCAGTACCCAAAAAAGAGTAATTGAAGAGACTGGCAAATGACTGGCTAATGATGTTATTGGAAAACCCATGCTGATCATAGACCTTTAAAGTGATGTAAGAACCCAGCATCATAGTCTTATGGCAAAAAAAATTACCATAAAGGATCTCCTGGTGTCAAATTGAAAATCCTTGTATCTGAGTAGGGTGAAAGTTACCAAAAGCATAATCAAAATATAACTGAAAAATAACATGTCATAAATTTGATGTCATGATGACTTTGCAGTTCTTTATAGCTATAAACTATTTAATGTACTTCAGTAATGGCTCAGAAAAGAAGAATCTTGAATAATACAAGATTTTCTTTGGTTAAAAAAAAAAGCCTCATTTAAACACAGTGACAAAGTTTGTGTGGGTTCAAAAGGGATGACAGAGGAAGTGTTTTTTGTGATCATTGGCCTGCTTTCAACTTTTGTGTCCAAAAAAAATGAATCTGGATGGTAGTAGTTAGACGATAGAAGTGATGTACTCTAATTATTTTTAAGATATTATTGCCACACTATCCTCCCCTGTTTGAAATGTGTGTTGGGAGATAGAGACCACTTTAACTCAATGAGTCACTTCTAATTCCTAGCCAGAAAAATTCAATTATTCGGTAAAACAAGACCTGAAGCCTGCCCTTCACCACATTATCACACCTCAGCATCCCCTAGGGGTCGGCTCTGACATTTAACAGCTCACAAATTCAATTTTTTAACTGATGAAGTCAACTTAATGCTTTTACAAATGAATAATAAGTGATTGCAAATTTTCCTTTTCAACATTTTAAGTAATATATAAAATGTGTTGTCAGCTCAACTGCCAGCCTGAAGAACATTACACATGTCTCTTTATCATGAGGGGATAGCATTTGTGAGCCAGTTGGAGGGGGAATGAGAGAAAGACAAGAAAATCCTCCATCCTCCATCCCCCTCCTCCCCATGCGGGCCCCTCTATCCCCAGGAAAGAAAGTAAGGAAGGAGAAACCCCAATAAATGCAGCTCAGAAGCCAAGATATATGGTCACCTTTGCTGTTACTCCTGCTGGCTGGATGAATAAGGTACTAGTCTTGGGGGTTAATTGCACTATCCCATCAGTTCCTGAAACAGTTAATGTATTTTGCAAATTTGCCACTTCTTTATTGCTAGCAGCTGAGCAGCTTTTTTCCTCCTCCTCCTTTCAATTGTTATTGATGTTTTGCCATATTTTGCATACAATCCCCTAAACAGCATTAGCTCATTTTTACTCTGGTCTTGTAGATTAACTCATCTGGGTTATGTTCTTTGGTGCGTTGGTGTTGAGTGTTGAATATGTCTTAATTTTTCATGTTAAAGGCATTCTCCAGTATAACAGGTACCGAATGAGTTTAATTGTCTTTCATCATGTGCCTGACCTGCATAGGGGAAGAGCTACCCACATCTTCATTTCTTCATTCATTGGTATCTATAGCAGGTAGATTTATGTGGACAGAGAGAGATTAAAATGTCTTTCATATTTCTCAATTGCTTCTGAAACTCATCTCCTTCTGGAATATCTGCTTGATATGATTGTAATGGAGGTTCTGTTTTCATTCACTTAATATAACAAAGGCCTCTGCTACTTCCCTCGAAAACAAACTGCTTTTCTTTTTTTGAAGATATAAACATTTACAGTTTATTCAAACATACTTTCTGTGTTTTCCATTCAAGACTCAGAACTCAGTTTTAAAAAGAACTATAAATTGGATTCAAATAATTAGCCCTAAGTACATGGCAACATTATAGTTCCTCACCCCCTAGCTCTTATCAGATGTGTAAAGACGTGTGCATTATAATTGTGAATTTATTTGCTACTCTTTCCCCTCACTTATCCCAATTAAAGTTCTCAAAGTAAACACATGCAAAAAGATCTTGTTCCATCCTGTTTCTAAGCTTTTCCCCTTAGGTAGTTGAAGCATTATCTCTGCCTACCACAACCTCTATCTCTGTCTCCATGTCTGTGTTTATATTGCCGTCCGTCCATCTACCTGCAGTGTGCAGATACAAGCCCTCTGGTTTACTAGCTATTTGAGAGGGACTGGGCAAGGAAGATGAGGGGACTCATCTCCTTTCTCTCAGAAGTCCATAGCTGAATGTAAGAGGAAAAGAAGTTTGAGAAGGTACTTTTCAATAAAAGGGAGTGTGAATGGGAAGAAACAAAGTGGTATGAAAGCTGACTGGAGGGACTGATTAGCTCTGCTTGTGAATTTGGGTGGGTTTCACAGAGTGGGTGAAACCTACTGACAGATGAGTACAGGTTTGCAAAACAAGTGGGGGTGGTGGTATTAGAGGCAGAGAGAACAGTGTGTGCAAAGACGTACTTAGCTGATGTTTGGTGTGCTTGTGGAATGGTGTGGCCAGAGTTTGGCCTGTGTGGCTTGAAATTGGGTTGTGTGGGAAGGAATGGCAGAAGCCCAGGCTACAGCAATGGAAAAGACCCATTGTCTCACAGTCCCTTTCCTCCATTCTTCCTCCTCTATCTCAAAGCCAAAGTGTCCATGGTGTTCTCATCCATGGCTGGCCTAGGAAAATGGATTTAATTTCTTTGAACTGAAAGAAAGGAGGTCAAGAATGGAGACAGGCTAGAAGCCAGGTCACAACCTTTCTCCTCAATAGCCAGAAACTCTTTGGTTTTACATGTGATTGTCTGTGTGCTTTTTAAATTTGAGTTGCTTAATGTTTAGTAATGTTCTATTTTTAATCTGTTAGCTAAAGTCAGTCCTTCCTCAGCCTTAAATCCATTTCTCTAGATCTACAAAAGGATAAAATGTCATTTGATGTACCTTCATGAAATTGCAATTGACTTATTTGAAATTCAGAGCTGGCATGGAAATGAGTGATGAAAAACAAATCATTTATTGACTGTTTCTTACTTCCCCCGACACAGTCAGAACATTTTTTTCTCTCCCCCAGAGCAACAAACCAAACTCTATTATATCTCCACTAAGGGACAATTTAATTTCTTATTCCATTTAGCCCAAACATGACTGCATTCCTTTTAATTATGAAAAGTATTCCTTTTCAGTGATGGCAGTAGAAATTACATAATTGTAGCTCCAGATAATACCCACTAAATATCTTGTTTAGGAAACCTCAAAATTGTGCTCCAAGAGACAGCAATGATTAGTTCATGAGATTCTTTTACCAAAGGTACTAAAAATTTTAAAGAGCCAAATGCATTTATTTTCTATTTGAAGATATTAAGATAACCATTGAACAAATATTGTGATTTGCAAGACATCAAAAAATGAAGCCCAAGTTACTCTTAAAAATTAAGTTAAAAGCCAAGTCTAGAGTTAAAAGGAGTCACAGTGTCCCCAGAATCATCTAGTTATATGTATTAAAACAAGAAAAGGAATTTTTGAATTTGAAAAGCTGACTGAAATGTCAAAAGTGGACCAAAATGCCGTAGATGAAGTCTTGTGCATTTAGCAAGAAATAATAGTCCTGTTATGAACCACTTCCAGCCAAAGATGATAATAATTAAAATATCACAGAAATTGCAAATATAAAGCTGAATATAGGTTTTAGTTGAAAATATTTTTATTAAATCTTAACTCTTCTTAAACATTTTTAAAAAATTGATATCATTTTTTTACAAATACAACTTTTAAAGTGTTCCCATTCACAATCTATATTAAATTTGGCATCAAACAAATTTTCATAACCAGGTGATGATATAAATGTCAAAATTATTTTTTTATCATGTGTGTTTAAATGTGCCTATTTAAAAAGATGTTGTGATGTACAAAGTGTAATTCATGATTTTTAGTGTTCAGACATGAGTGATATTATACTCTGGGACTATGTTTTGTTATATCTCCTTGTTCATTTTTCCCTTAGTGATTTTATTTGATGACATAATAAAAAAAGAAAAATGCAAAGCATAATAGGTTCATTCATAGTAAGTCCCTCCTAGAGAGTGTGAGGTTTAATATAAGCTATATATATGTGAGTATGTATACTAGTTTATAATTTATGCAACAGGCATTTCGTTCCAGGCATTTTGTCAGTTGCAGACATCCACTACAAGCCTTAAAACATTTATGTGACTGGAAACATTAATTTCATTTTTCAGAAGAGAAGAAAAATGAGTTAGAGAAAGTTCTAAGTAATCAACTTGAGTTCAAGGAGCTGTAAGTAGCAAAGTCTGGGTGTGACACGTCTGTTGGGGATTCTCACCCCCGAGTTCTTCATCCCTACTGTGTATTACTTTGCTCCCCTGGAGGAAGTGGCTTTGTAAATCCTCCTTGACACACAAAGTGGTCCTGATGTATTTTTCATTTTAAAACAAAAATGGACAATCATTCAGTGAAGTTATCAACCTTAGAAACTAGTCTAGTGAGAAACTAAGATACATTCAAATTCATGTTCTACAAAGTGTAATTTTCTATCTTTAATTATTTCCATAAAGAAAGGTAAATACTATTTTCACAGTTTATTTTAGGAAATTGTCAATCCAACAGTTATCTTTCAGTTTCAAAATCACTGTTCCTGTCATTTGAATATACTTCCTTTTCTCGCATCTTTTTATCCAAGGAAGCCAGTAGTATAATAATTGCTACCTACTGTCTCCTGTACATGATTTTGTTTTCATGCTGGAGTCACAATTTCATAATTGTTGTGAAATTCTGACTCATCCGTCAGTTTTGAAAGAGAGGTGATCATGAGATAAAAAGAGTTGTACAAGCGCTTCAAAATATAACCTGGAGAATGAAATGTTTGAGCTGGTTAGCCACTTAATTTATGCATCAAAACTTATTCTGAATCTAATTGTTCTTGCTCTTGATGCAGGGCCATTGTAATAATATTATAATGGCACGATGTTTTCAGAGAGGACCTATTTCTCATCCTCTGATTGTCCTAGGTTTTTATACTTAAATTTCACTGTCTCCTTTTCACTGTGTTTCTCTGTTGCTGTCATTGAGTAATAAAAAGATGAAAGCCTATCATCACTTCCAGAAGCCATACTTAGCTATTTTATCTGCCTTCACATCACCAGATTACTGGAAAAGAAAGAAATTAACCCTTAATGAGCATCTCTGGTGTGCCAGGCACTGTGCTGGATACACAGCATGCGTTAGTTCCTATAGTCCTCATTACTCATTTGTGAAGTAGGAGTTATTAGCTCTAAATTTCAGATGAGCAAAGAGCTTCAGGTGGATGAGTAATCTGCAAGGATGGTGTCCAAGGCACATGCGTACCTAGTTCTCCTGAACTAGGTGTGAAGGGCATCAGCACCATTAATTTACTCCAGACCTTTATTTCACATTCGTCATGCTTCACCTGCTATGACCTAGAAGGTTGATGTTGATGGTCCGTGCAGGTATTTCTACATAATGTGATATATGCACCCCCCACCCTCCAATTCTATAAAAATTTTCCTCTTTTTAAGAAAGTTGGGGTGTAGCAGTCAAAACTGATCCACCTTATAAACTGATTGTTAATGAAAACAATAACACTAAGAAAATATATGCAAAGTATAAAAGTATTTTGAATTTAAATTAAATAAATACTATAGAAAATATTGAACTTTAGAAATAAAGTAAAAGGGAGCTTGATGAAAATATCATGAAGGAAGAGGCTGCATGGAGGAAGGGTGTTGAGTTATAGAGACAAGAGTCAAACGCATAGAAACCAGGGATTGCCACCCACTAAGCACAGAGCATGTGACCAAAATTGAGCCAGAGGTAACATGGATGACTGGACACAAGGGATCGTACCATATTCCTTTGTGCTTGGCTGCATTCAGCTGTCTTGATATATTTTGCATTGTTGCTGGGACCCCCTGGCATGAAGTATTAACATGCTGGAAAAAATATATAAATAGCAATACTTCCCTAGTCTTCTGACATCTTCCTATTACTTCCCAATAGTCTCTCACAAATTTATGTATCAGAAACATTTACTGTACTAAAGGAGAATGCACTTCCCTCATAAGTGAATGATATGGTATTGTTTTTGCATTATTTTTAATAACGTATCTGTAGTCATGTAGTATGACTGCATGATCACAAAAAAATGTAAAAGGGTGATGCATTAGGAGAATAAACCAATAAGTCCCCTAAGTTGACAAAACATGTTTTTTTCAAACAATTGTTGATATTGATATTGTTTTGCTCCAAAGTGTTGGCTTTTAAGAGTATTCCAAAACCAAAATTCCATTCACTCCCTATTCTTATCCCTTGATTTTTCAGCAAGATATAGAAATAAGCAGACCACACAGGCTTTTTTTAAATGTCAAATTAATATGAGGGTGCAGTTGATTAGGTTACATTGTTTGTATTTGTTAGGTAAAGTTCAAGTTGTAATTGAGCCCTTTATTCAGGGGGTGTGCCACGTACCCCTACATTGTGTTTACAATTCCCACTCCTTCCTCCTCCTTGCTCCTGACATGAATTTAATTGTGGTTTTCTCTCATATGGGCATAGAGTTGATCATTTGCTGGTACATTGGATACTTGCTTTTTTTATTTATGTAACACTTTACTAAGAAGCATGTTTCTCGATTCCATCTGGGTTAATACAAAATATGTAAAGTCTCCATCTTTTATTTAATAGCTGAAGATACACCACACGTTATTAATTCATTCACGGGTTGATCGGCAGTTGGGTTTCTATATCTTGGCAATTGTGAATTGAGCTGTAATAAACATTCTAGTACAAATGTCATTGTGGTAAAATGATTTTTTTTTTCTTCTGGGTAGATACCTAGTAATGGGATTACAGGATCAAATGGAAGGTCAACTTTTTACTCTGTGAGGAGGCTGTATTAATTTACAGTCCTACCAATACTGTAAAAGTGATCCCTTCTCTCCACACCACAAGATTTGGCTGAACTGGTGCCATTGTGGAAGAAATACTGTGGTGGACTCCATCATTCTCTAAGCCTTCACTGAACATGCACTGTGACAAAGGGTCCTCTTCACTGATTTCAAATACGGCTGTTGTCCCATGTTCCCATTGTGCTGGCAGCATTTTTAGTGGAGATCAAGTGTACCACATAGACTGCATTCTTTTATGTCCTAGAATGTGAACAGTAAGAGCATGGCTTGATTTTTTTTTTTTAAGCCTATGTGATTTTAGGCAAATTATTTTATTTTTCTGAGTCATACTTTCCTCAACTACAATATGGGGAATAATTATTACCTATATAATGTCTTGTAATTATATCAGTTAACTTGTAAAAATAAATGTAAAGTGCTTAATAAAAAAGATTCACAAGTAAAACTTAATAGAAGGTGGCAGTGGTGATTTCTACTCTACGAGTTGCTGATTATCACGTGAATTTGGGTATGTCACCTGTCAAACAATGTGCCTTCTATTGGAGCCACATCCCCTGAACCCTACCATGTTTGTACATCATTTTCAGTGAAAGCAGAATTATTCAACAAGTTTGTAACACCAAGGTCATAAACTTTTTTCAACAAATTATAGAAAGAATTGCCAAGAATTTTTGCTCAAAACTGCATAGAGAATAATAAAATCTGTTTCCTCGTGTGAAGGAGCTAAGTAATGAGTGGCAATACCACGTGGAAATTAATGCTATAGAATCGCAAATGAACTTGGTAGGAAAAGGATGCAATATGGTAGTTGAAAAATCTGGGTTCAAAAATCCACTTCATCATTATCTCCTGAGGAAGCTGACAAATCTCCAGGCCTCAGTTTCTTTATCCTGAGGTAACATAAACTTACCTTTGGAGAATTAAAAGCCAAGTACGTGAACTACAGGCACTATTGCGATGTCTGGGATATAGTGTAGTGCAATGAGCCATGACAGCAATTAGCTAAAGCACGCAGGGGATCATTTTCAGGGGGAGGAATTAAGAATCTTTCCTTCCTTCCTTCCTTCCTTCCTTCCTTCCTTCCTTCCTTCCTTCCTTCCTTCCTCCCTCCCTCCCTCCCTCCCTCCCTTCCTTCCTTCCCTCCTTCCTTCCCTCTTTCCTTCCTTCCTTTCTTTCTTTTTCTCTTTTGCAGAAAATAGGATTTGAATTGGGCCTTTAATGAAAGATGATTATAGTATCATCTGCCTCGTACATGTTAATACAGGGGTCTTTTTCGTGATTGATTTTACATAATACAAAGCTATTTTAAAAGTCAAAGCTAAGTACAGGTCAAAATTTTAAGGTTGGTCTTAAGATAAAAAAGAAAAGAAAAACAGTCAAATAAATATGAGCTGTGTAAAGAACAAATTTAAATATGTCTAACCCTGAAGTGCACTTTAGGAGGCCCTAACTCATACATGCAGAGTGACTTCCTCCACTCACTGGGAGCCACGTGTTTGCCCTGCTTTCTGTGGCTGTGTCAAGAACTGCTGGCCTCAAGGTCAGAGCACAGTTCTGCATTTTGTGGCAAAGAGTATAACAGGAGTTCTGTGATTGATTTCTCCAATTTTTTTTTAAGGGAGGAAAAAAATGTGTTCTAAGAGACACACAAGGCTCAACAAGTTGAAATTGGGATTTATTCCCGGTATTACTTGGATTTTCAAGAATTTTTGGAAATCTTGCCTTTCGGCCACAGCTCTCCTCAGCGTTCTGTGTTATTTGCCAATGCATTTCAAGCTCTTGAATTTACAGTTAAAAGAGAAATAAAAGTCTTTCATTTGTTCCTAAGCTGTTTATTTTGCTTGTAAAACCAATCATAACGTTTACCCAATAAAAAGAGAAATGCATAAAAGTTATAACTCCAGAAAAGTTAACTGTTGAAGCCTGAAATTCCCCCAGGCAAAGCCAGAAGTCATTTTAATGAGAAAGAATATTTTCTTTGAACTTGGGAGGGCATAGGCAACAAAATTGCTGAGAAAATTCTCCCTTTGTTCTTTTCTAGAATTCTCCCTTTCAAGAAAGACTGTGGCTAACTTTGGGATTGGAATTATTGGCTTTCAGGCCTAGAGAGGCAGAAACCTGGTTACAGTTTTCTGTTGCTTTGTAGCACAGGAAGAGCTGCTTGGTGTGATGTGCTGTGGGGTGGGTGGTGACTATAGTGCATCCTTCTGCTCTTGCCTGGTAGCGTAAACACCACCTCTCACTACTGTGCACACACGTGTTTGTGTGTGCACACACACACACACGTGCGCACACACGTAATTCTACATAGCCAGACTGGACATCTGTGAATTTGGAACAACAGTTACTAAAAATTTTATGAGATGGATTACTACCCAGCTAACTGCTGCCCAGACCAAAGCTGATAAGGATACTGTGCCACAAAGTCCTGGTGGAAATGAGGGGAAACAGAAAAGCCAAATCTAGAAGGTGCAGCACCCAATTTATTTTAGACTTACTAAGACAGGCACTAGCCATATGGGATCCTCCTGGGTTTTTTTTGTTTTTTTTTTTTAAAGAAAGAAAGGAAAAGAAAAAAATTTGGACACAAATCAAGGGTTTTGTTTCTTTGGGTTTAAAAAGTTTTCATCACTTTTTCCTTCTAGCATAAAAATACAACACTAACTACTTTACCAGGAGGAGCAAAAGTGTTTGAAAAATAATTTTGCCCCCTGCCAGTGCCTGCTATTGAGATCAGTGTCAGTTCCAATTTGTTCCTGACTCTCAAAATATTCTTTTTTTTTTTAAATTTTCTCATTGGGTATTTTCTCCTTATGATGAACACTAAGGCAGAGCATACATGGCACAAATAAATGAACATGTAACTAAAATCACTTTATACATGGAAGCTGTGTTCTTGAGGATGCTTTTGCTCTGGACTTTCTAATATCCTCCTTTGGGTGACTGATTTCAGGCCTTCTTCCCTGGTAGAGGGCAGCTGCAGCTCAGTGGTTAGGCTCTAAGGAGAAGGGGTGAGATCGTAGGTTTGACTTCATCACACATTAAGTACATTCTTTTTATCTTCAAAACACAATGTTAAGTCCTAATCCCTAATTTCTTCTTATACAGTAGGATTGTTGTTATAACTGGTCTCTTTGTAACTCTTTTTACTGTCTACTCTCCATTTCCCTATCCCTCTGTTATTGAAATGGAAGTTGCGATTGTACCATGTTGCTGAATTCACATGCTGGTGACTTTTGACAGAGTAACCCTGAAAATTTTACAAACCACAACAATAACATACACAAGGACACACAACAAATCCCAACCAAAAGGAAAATTCCACTGAAGCTCCCAATCATGCTCTTTCCATCCTCTGTGCTCCAGGGACACCTGGGCTCCCCAACTTCCCTCCGCTTGGTGGGAATTATCTTCCTCAGAGAGCTTTTCAGGCATGACTCAACTACGTGCTCACATGTATCCTTGAGGAAGTTACTTCACTGCTCTAAATCATACATTTCTCATGTGCATGGGTATAATGACACCCTACATTTCATGGGCAAGTTGAGAAGACTTAGGCTGAGCATGCAGAATGCTTAGTGCCATGCATGGCACACAGAAAGGGTCCAATAGCTGGAAGTTGTGTTTGTACCAGGGTGCTGAATTTGCTGAATTCACATGCTGGTGGCTCTTGGCAGAGTAACCCTGAAAATTTTAAAGACCTATTTATACTTTAACACAAGATAGCAGGATAGAGTAGCCTCTATCACGAGTCCCACAGAAATAGATTTAATTTCATTCCCTTATGTGAGGGATTTGCCAGCAGTTCCAGCTTCCTGAAGCAATATGACAACTTTGAACTTGTCCCTCTCCCAGGGTTATCTGAGAACTGAATGGGATAACAGAATTAGATTGCTTAGCTCGTAGTAGCCTTTCAGCAAATGTGGCTGTCCTTCCTACAGCACCCACTTTTTTAGGCAGAGAAGCAACTCCCATGACTGAAAAAGTCCTTTTATGTATTTGCATCACATAATCTTTTTAAGAATCCAGTGAAGCTAGACTATCATGTGCCAGGGAATGTCCTTTATAACAGAAGGACTTATATTGTACAATCTGGTTTTTGAGAGAGCTGAATGGAATAGTACATGACACTTAGAATGCATGACATGTATTAAATGTTAATATAATATGTATCACAAGTGCATTGTTTTTATTTTTATGATGAAAACTATAACATTATTAAAAATTAAAATGCCTTATTTCATGACGTTTTTCAGTCACAGAGCTCTTTTAGTAGTATTTTAGCACTTAATTAGACATAGCCTGGGATACATTATTACTTGATTTCATTGGTTACACTTATTTTACTGTATATGCAGTGATGGTTAATTCTATGTGTCAACTAGACACATAGGATTGTACCCAGTTGTTTAGACAAACCCCAGTCTAGATGTCTCCATGAAAGTTGTTTTTCACATGTAAATAATATCTTTCTATATACTCAGCTATACAACAGATTGCACTCTGTATTGTGGGTGGGCTTCACGCAGACCACTGAAAGCTGAAAAGCAAAAACTGAGGTGTCCCAGTGAAGAAGCAATGCTGCTTGAAGACTGCAGGAGCAATCACTGCCCAAGTTTCCAGCCTACTGGCTTACTCAACAGATTTTAGACTCAAGATGAAAACATTAACTGTTATCTGCTATTCCAGCCTGCCAGCCAGGCTGTATGTACCAGTCCCCCAAATCAGCCAATTCCTAAAAATAAGCATGTCTTTCTTGATAGCTAGTTATATTGACAGACAGCTATAGTTATATATTTCCTAGTGGGTCTGTTTCTTTGGAGAACCTTGATTGGTACATATACTTATTTCTTCAATTACAGCATATAGGCAAACTGTGGTTTAATTGCCAAATCTATTCTGCCACCTGTATTTCCAAATAATGTTTTATTGGACAACAGCCATGCTCATTCACTTATACATTATCTGTAGTCACTTTCATACTATATAATTGAGTTTCAGCAGTTGTCATAGACCAAATGGTTCATAAAGCCTGAAATATTTACTACCTGGACTTTTACAGAAAAAGTTTACTGGCATTTGAATTGGAGCAAAAGTTGCATGATTTCAGAGGATATTTTGTCTCTTTGTAAAGAAGAATTTGTATGTAGGATGCTGGTATGGATACAACACTGCTACAGCAACCTAGTAAGTTTAGACACCTGTTCCTGGAGAGAAAGGGAATGAAATAGATACTTTCTTCTAAACAGTAGTCAAATCTCTACTCATTTGTGGATGAGGCAGTTGAATAAAATACTCTGTTGAAAGTATTGTACTATTATTTTTTCTTATCATATCTCCCCCCTCTGGAACTGACAGCAACAGCCTCTACTCTTATAATGTAATTTCTATTTGACTCAATGTTTTAGTCCTAGAAAATAGTGCTAAGGCAATAAGACTAAAACAAATCTTAAAATTTCTAATGAATATGGCAGGCTGAATTGATATAGGAATCCTCTTTTGGTAGTCATATTTACACAAAACATTGCCTTAAACATACTAATCTATATCTATGTATCTATTCATCTACCTATCTGTCTATCTAAAAACCAGAAGGAAAATTTTCCCATGTGTAGAAACAAAATCTCAAAATCAGAATGTAAGGGAGTTGAAGACAAATAACACTCAGGGTTTTAATGCCCATCTACACACACGTATAGGGTTGAATCCATAGAACATATGCTCTGTAGAACTAGAATTGACCTCCTTGCAAAAGTTGGAAGAGTCTGGAAAACCTCCACAGAAAGACTCAGGGAGGTGGTTTAAGAAGTGACCAATTGCCTTTGACCATGGATTGAGAAAAACATTACCCCAATGAAATCAGAAGCTGTGCATGTCTCAAGTTCCACTAATCAAATTGGGATGGAGCTGTCCTGACCTGAGAAAGTGACATAAATATTATTTTATAACAGAGAACTCTGTAGGTTCCTGGTAGGAACAAATAAAATTCTTCTCAAACATTTTCTAGCAATTATTTCTGGAGGATGGATGTATAAAAGTGAAAATACTGAATTTTTTTACCGCAAACTCTCCTTCTGGCTGGGAAAAATTATATTTCTCCTTCAAGGTCCAAATCAAATGTCATTCTGTGATTTACTGTCATATGAAAACCTCCTCCTTGCTCTAACATTCTTTTCCTACTGCGCCGTTTGCTCTCACAGTTCTTTGTTCACACCTCTGAAACTAGAGCTTTCATATTACTTTTCATTTATCTCTGTGCCATCTCTTCTCCCTTCTAGAGGTGAGCAGTTTCAGGGCGGGAATCATGTCTTATGTTTAAGATTATTTTTAACTTTTTGTTTTTCTGCAGGGAACATAATAATGTCTCGTGAAAATCCCATAATTAATCATTCAAAATAACCTTTCATGAAGTATACAAAGAAGGAAACACCATTGAGTCTACCTTCAGGAAATTAATAATATAATGCCAAGCACGGTGGCTCAAGCGTTTAATCCTAGCACTTTGGGAGGCTGAGGAGAGTGGAATAGCTCGAGCTCAGGAGTTCAAAAGCAACCTGAGAAAGATTGAGAGCCCATCTCTACTAAAAAATAGAAAAACTAGTTGGGCATGATACAGACCTGTAGTCCCAGTTACTTGAGAGTATAAGACAAGAGGATCACTTGAGCCCAGGAGTTTGAGATTGCTGTGAACTATGACACCATGATGTTCTATCAAGAGTAACAAAGACAGATTCTGTCTCAAAAAAAAGAAGGAAAAGTAAAGAAATTAACAAGAAATATTTAAAATGTTTGAATATCTAGCCCATCAGTTGGAAGACAACCAACTGATGGCTGAAAAACCTATGTTTGATTAACTGTAAGAAGAAATATTGTGGACAGTTAGTTTGGTAGGATCTCAACAAACCAGACTGGCTGGCTCACAATAGGGGAGTATCAGAAGATGAGGCTAGAAAATTCAGAAGATTGGGTGGGGCCGGATTATGGATAAATCAGAAATTCAGATGTTATTCTGTAACTAGTTCATGAGAAACTATTGATGGTTTCTGCCAAAGGATTTTAACAGAGTCAAAGATCTAGTTTAGGATTATTAATCTGATAGCAATGTCTAGGAAAAATTGTATTGTGGAAGCAACCTGAGGCACAGGAACAAGGACTGTTAAAGGACTGTTGCAATAATCTAGGGATGGGTCATAAAATCCTGGATCAGATAGTGAGAATGAAAAGGAAAGGACAGAAAAAACATTAAAAACAATTGTAAATATCCTTTTATTATAAAGATGATTAAAACTTTAAATTTATTACCAAGAAGTCAAGATAAAATATTCTTTATAGGGTAAAAGTACTGTAAGAGATAAAAAATATTAAGAAATTTTGAAGTATGAAGAAATTATAATTTCCCTTAACATTGCATTCTTTAATAAGAAAATAGTTATTCATAGACCAACTAAAAATTCTTCCATAAACATTTGTTTAACATGATTTACCTGAAAATTCTTAAGTGACTATTATAAAAAATTGTTTTAGTGAAATAAGATTCTGAAAATAGGAAAATTATGGAGTTCGTGTTTGGTTCTGGGTTATATGAAATTCACACATTTCAAAGAAAAATCTTAGGAGCTCTGAACTAAATTGATTTGTGATAATATTGTTGTTGGATTAGCAACTTCTATAGTAGGCAAAATGATCACATCATTAGAAAAGGACACAAGAGTTCTATGTCTATATAAAAAATATGATATTCATTCTATAGTAGAAGAACCTCAGGCTTAACCAAATGGATATGGTTTACGTGAATATCTAACTTAGATAGTGTCTTTCATCACAAAGCTTTGTCTGTATCAAATAGTGTTCTCTTTTTCTATCTCTCTTTATCAGTTGTTCAATCTAAAAATATCTTTCTTAGCCTTTGAGTAAGTTCTCAGTCATCTCCAGAAGCTAGAGTTCAAAATCTTTGGAATATTGTCATGAAATTCCATTTCTTTTCCCCTAATAACCATATTAGCATTTTAAACCTTTCTTTCCACCGTAATCATTGGCATCACAAATTAAGAGATCAATGTCAGTCCAGAGCAGCAGCTCATCTATTAAAAGGAAAGCTCTTGCCATTACACAGACCTTGATCAGAGAGTGGGAGCCATGATTATTCACCTAACAGTCACTTTTTTTTCAGTTAGAAAGAGGTCAGGTAAAACTCTTTTAAGGGTGAGGTAAGAAGAGCACAGATTTGAAGTCAAAAGAGTCAGCATCCCAGTCCAACCTAGACAAGTTATGTGGTGTATTACTTTGCTAGGGCTGTTATACCAAAGCACCACAAACTGGATGGTCTAAAGAACAGAAATTTACTTTTTCATGGCCGCGAGACAAGAAGTTCAAGGTCAAGGCACTGAGGGAGTTATTTTCTTCTGAGGGTCACTCCTTGGTTTAGGTGACTATCTTCTGTGTCTTCACATGGTCTTCCCTCTGAAGCTCCCTGTGTCCAAATTTGTTCTTCTTCTTCAGACATCAGTCATAATTAGACTGAGTCATATTCTTGTGATTTAATTTTATGTAGCTCACCTATTAATAGACACTATTTTCAATGACAGTCACATTCTGCAGTCCTGGGCATTAAGACTTCAACATATAACTTTTGGGCAAGCATAATTCAGCCCATTACATGTACTCTTAGTGAAATTACTTAGCACTTTGGGTCTTGGTTGATTTTTTGGAATTTTCAACACAGTAATTGAATGAAGAATTTCAGATGTTGACTAAGAGTTGTGGGGTGTACCTTAAAAACCCAAAGCAGGGTTGTTGTTCCAGCATGAGATATTCGTATCAATCTCGGCTTTTTGCCTATAAGGTTAAGTTGCTTATTTAATGTATTACAGGTATCATTTTTTTAAAACCTGTGTTTTTCAGAGGAACTGCCAAAGCTAAAATATTATAAATAAAGGAATATTATCTAGATTAAATTTATAAGGACTTGAGATTTATTTTACATTCACATATTTGGAAGTTCCTACATATCAAGATAGCATGGTATCCTATATATCCCTACATAATAATACTTAATATTTTCATTTCCTCTTTACCCTCAACTTCTACATTAAAATAATCACTAGGTCTATGATATAATCTGAATATTCTTTGCCCCCGTGGCCCCCCAATTCATATGTTAAAATCTAACCACAAGGTAATAGTACTAAGAAATGAGGCTTCAGGGAAATAATTTGGTCATGAAGATTGTACCCTCATGAATGCGATTAATGCCCTTATAAAAGAGGCCTAAGGAAGCTAGTTCATCCTTCTGCCATGTGAGTAATCCTCTAAGAAGACACTATGAGTAATGAGTCTCCACCTGACACTGGATTTGTAGTGTCAATTTGCATTGTCCTTGGACTTCCCAGTTTCAAAAACTATAAGAAATAGATTTATGCTGTTTATAAATTATCTGGTCTAAGGTGTTTTGTTATAGCTACCCTCCTGTGGTGAGGAAATCCAGCAGCTTCTACTTGCTGAATATACTAATATGTTCTTTCCAACTCCATTGCCCACATCATAGCTCAGGTTTCCAGCTATTTTTTTTTTTTGGAGCTAGAGTATGACTCCTAGGCCATTGCAGTAGCTGTCTCATGGTTTTTCTCTACCTCCAGTCCTGCCTTGTTAAATCCATAAACACTGCTGTCAGGGTAATCTTTAAAATACAAATGAGATCACATCTCCAGTTTATTTATAATTTGTTATAAGTATTTGTTATAAATATGATATCAGTTGTGTGGTACTGTATATAGCAATTTATCTGAAAGTTTTTATTATATTGAGACCAAAATTGAGGATAAAGTTTACATGTGTGAAACAATCCAAGTAATAACTAATGGTATCAAAGCTGTTACATACATCACATTAAAATACTCTATTAAAATACCAACATCCTACTTTCAAGACCTGGAAAAAATGATTCTGCACTTTGTATGGAACCAGAAAAAACCCAGAATAGTTAAGGCAGTGCTTAGTAAGAAAGACAAAGCCAGGGGTATCACCATACCAGATTTTAGGCTGTATTACAAGGCCATAGTGGTCAAGACCACATGGTACTGGCACAAAAATAGAGACATAGAAACTTGGAATCGTATAGAGAACCTGGAAATGAAACCCACAACTTATAGGTACCTAATCTTTGATAAACCAAACAAGAGCATTCACTGGGGGGAAGACTCCCTATTCAATAAATGGTGCTATGAGAATTGGATATTCATATGTAAAAGACTGAAACTGGATGTGCGCCTTTCTCAACTCACAAAAATTGATTCA
>CAUYON010104235.1:0-21337 GCA_963573935.1 Arctocebus calabarensis | reverse complement strand
GGCCCACCAAACAACAATGACGGCTGCAACCAAAAAATGGCCGGGCATTGTGGCGGGCGCCTGTAGTCCCAGCTACTTGGCAGGCGGAGGCAAGAGGCTGGCTTGAGCCCAGGAATTAGAGTTGCTGTGAGCTGTGATGCCATGGCACTCTATCCAGGGTGATAGCTTGAGGCTGTGCCTCAAAAAAATAAATAAATAAATAAATAAAAGTGAAAGCTCCTGCCAGGCATGGTGGTTCATATCTATAATCCTAGCCCTCTGGGAGGCCAAGGCAAGTGGATTGGCTGAGCTCACAAGTTCCAGGTCAGCCTGAGCCAAAGCAAGACTTCATCTCTGAAAATAATCGATTGTTGTGGGGAATACCTGTAGATCCAGCTACTTGGGAGGCTGAGGCAAGAGAATTGCTTGAGACCAAGAGTTTGAGGTTGCTGTGAGCTGTGATGACACAGCACTCTACAGAGGGCAACAAAGTGAGACTCTGTCTTTAATTAATTAATTAATTAATAGTGAAAGCTCCTTTTGAGATGTGAACAGTCTCCTATTTTTCCATTATTATTGTGTGATGTTCCCTTTCACAAGTTAAATAAAAATCAGAACAAAAGCCTTTTATTTAAATAGAATGTGACTCAGAAGGTAAGAGAGATAGTTCTTTTTATTCCTTAAAATATCCTAATGCGGTGATAAGGTGAGGGAGAGAATTAGCTCAGGATACCCCTCATGTGCCAATGCTTTCTTTTCTACCTAAACGTTCCCTTTCTGGTATGTTTGAAATCTCTTACTCCTTTAAATCTCATTGTCTTCAAAGTAGCTTCTTCTAATATCCTTAAGATTCACATTTAATTTTGTTTCTAATCCTCTTTTAGTAATTACTAATCTTTTTATCTCCTATGCAGTGGCAAAATATAATTTTCATAACGTAAGAACATGAACAAGGCAACTAGAAGATGTAAAGTTGAACTTTTTGAGGAACAATTTATAGGGAATTTTAAAAATAATAATACTATTAGAATAAAATGTCTAGTTTAAACAAAACTGGTTAATGTCCTAGGAGGCAATAAACCATTGCATGTGTTTTCTACCAGATAGAAATTATTTATATCTCTATTGAGCAAAAACTACTAGTAAACATGTTACTCCACGGTGTCTGGGCACTAGTAAACAATAGTAAACAGCAAAGTCAAACATTACTACATTGGCTTATGAGAATAAATAATTTGGGGGTGGACCTCAAATACAACCTTAAAAGATAAAACAGCCATCCTCCAGGCCTTATTTACAGATTTTAGATGATTTTTATTTATAGTAGAAACACAAGTTCCACTGTTCTACTACTATTCCAATCCTACTTACAAAGTTTCTGTCAGTATTTGGAAAATGTCATTGAAACACATTTGACATTAGTGATGGTATCAGTACTTTTTTAACAGAAAAGAAGAACGAAAAACGAAAAACGTTCTTCTGAACATATTTGTGAAAGGACTCTTCCCTCATACCAAGCAGTAGGATTTATCCATGGAGCCCTCAGGGAAAATCATTAAGACAGAAAAGCTAAGTAACCAGTATCCATGCCTGATATGGATCACACCAAGCCAGAGGCTAGAAAACTGATTTATAAGTTGGGATCAAGGTGCATGGAGGGCGGGAAGCCAGAAAGCAAAGCTTGAGGCTACAGCAAGTCAGATGTCAAAAACCAAGATCTTAATAAGCCAACAGGCCTCCTAGGTCAGATTAGATAAAACAGGCAGACAGACAGGGCCAGGGTATTCAGATAGCCAGTGTCAAGGGCACGCTCCCCAGAGAGCTTTGACCTCAGACCATACCTGACACTTCTCATCTTTCTTCACTAGAAAGTTTGCTTGATCCTGGAGCAGAGAACTCCACCCCGGGGTCAAGTGTTGCTCAGTTCTGTGGACTCTTCTCCAAGTTCCATTGCTTAGACACTACATATATCCTTTGATGTGAGAAAAAATAAAAGATACAAGAATATTTCCTTATTTTTACAGTCCTAGTCCAATAGTCTATTATCCTCAAATTAAACTGCTTATAAAAAAGAAAACTAAAATGGGGCGATATGGCTGCAGAAACTGGTTTCTGATTTCCAAACCATTGTTGAGTGTTTATTTCATTGCCTTTTGAGCCCATTGCTGTATCTTCCTGATCTCAGTGAAAATAAAATCCATACTTTTGCATGAGCAAAAATCCTGAATCTCTTTTGCATAAATTAAATGAAGGTAATTCGAAAAACAATCAGCAAAATTAGTCAGGGTAGAATGTTAGCATGAGGAATAGAGAGGTTTGGAGTAAATACCCAGAACATCCATTTTTCTTTAAGAATTGCATTCTCTGCTTCATACATAAGAGTTGTTTCTGGTTGTCATGTTTATACTATGTTTGTGTATCACTTTGACAAGGCTAGTTGAACCAGGGGTAGTACAAAAAACAAGCTAAGCCAATCAATGATGTTTTTCTTTTGGGAATTTTGAAATGCAAAGTCAGGCACAATCAAGATATCATTTTGTTGCCTAACATGGTAGTTACTAGCCACATGTGGCCATTTAAATTTCAGTTTAAATTAGGCCAGGCACAGTGTCTCACACCTGTAATCTTAGCACTCTGGGAAGCCCAGGCAGGTGGTTCTCAGGAGTTTGAGACCACCTTGAGCAGGAGTGAGACCCCCATCTCTACTAAAAATAGAAAAAAGCTAGCTAGGTGTTATAGCAGGCACCTATAGTCCTAGCTACTTGGAAGACTGAAGCAGAAAAATCACTTGAACCAGGTGTTTGTGGTTGCTGTGAACAAGG
The DNA here is from genome assembly GCA_963573935.1 of Arctocebus calabarensis. Taxonomy (NCBI): domain Eukaryota; kingdom Metazoa; phylum Chordata; class Mammalia; order Primates; family Lorisidae; genus Arctocebus; species Arctocebus calabarensis. Next base: position 18,536 of record CAUYON010104235.1, on the reverse strand, counting down.
CTGACTCCATGGCACTATAGCCTGGGCAATAGAGAGAGCTTCTGTTTCAAAAAAGGGAAAAAAAAATTGAAATTAAGTAAAATTAAAAATTCAGATTCTTAGGTACTCAAGCCGTATTTCGAATGCTCAAGTGCCCAATAGCTACATGTGGCTGGTAAACTACCATACTGAGCAGAGAAAATATAGAATATTTCCATCACTGTAGAAACTTTTTTGACAGCATCAACCTATCACATGCTCGGAGAAGTAGTCTAAGCCTATAGGTAGAGATAGGGAAAGAAAATAGATCTGCAAATGGAAGTGATGATACAGAGTTCCCCCCACTCTGGATTGGACAAAGACCCACATTTTCTAGGCTTGGGTGAGCAGAGAAAGCAGGCTTCTCACAGGCCCCCTCTCTCTGGACAAACAGGTTCCTAAAATCCAGCCTGATCAGTATCTCATTTGCGCTGCTCCTCCCAAAGCAGGAAACACACCCTAAATAAGAGGCTGCCCCTCTCAGAGCACAGAACACACTTAAGCAGGACCACATGCTTGCACAAGGGCAGTTTTAAAATTAATTTCTGCCCTAACCCCCTGGCACCAAATGGTTATGACATTCCATCTCTCCCCCCCTCCCCCCCTGCTGCCCACAAGATAGGAAAAGCAGTACATAAACCCCTTCACTGAAGGTTCACATGGGCCACTGCTGGAGATTCTGTCCTCTTTCACTTATCTATCTATCTATTGATTCTTCCAATCTCCAGGACCAAGGACCTGGCAGAGAGAGAGATTCTGGCTACAGTAGGACCAAGAGGCAAAGAAAAGGCGGGATGTCAGCTGCTTCTTTTCTCTAGGCCCTCGCTCTAGTCCCTAGGAAGATTCAACTTTTCCTTGCCTTTAAACTTTATGACATACATGTACGTATATCCTCAGCATAAATCCTCCTTTTTTACTTAAGCTAGTTGGTTTAGAATGTTTTTACTTGCAGCTCCAAGATGCAAGATATAAAAACCTGAAGCAGTTGTGATGATTTGAACTCTTGTAGCCTTTTCTAGTCTTTTTATCTCAAACACACAATAGCATTGAATTGCTCAGCTATTTTTCCCTTCTTTTGGTCTAAAATGTATGTGATTATGTGTGTGTGTGTTCTTACGTTTATCCATGTTTAAAATTCCCAAAATTTATTGAGCAGGAAGTATTAATTTTTTAACTTTAAATCTCTAAATACTGTAATCTAATGCATACCTGTGGGTACAGGTTTGTGGATTAACACGGGGCCTGAGGGACAGAATTACTTGGAGGATGGCTTATTTCCTCTGTCCAGAAAGGTGCTCATGTGGTCGTGATGCAGCAAAAACTTCAGGCTTAGAGTGTACAAATTATCTCAGGAAGGGAGAGCAGCGAACTGAATTTATAAGACTTAGGAGTTGGCTCAGCAATATTTTATTTTCACTTAGTATCTTTTACTAAAAGGTTTTGAGCGAGAAAGCAGAGGCTTTGTATCAGCTAACAAAATTTTAGGACTCACAGGTTTGCAAAGCAAGAGCGATCTTGACCTCGGGGGCGTAGAATACCTTTGATCTTCACCAGCCACTGTAGCTGCCTCAGATTATCTCAAATCCTAAACAGGGGTGAAAGCATGCCTGAAGCTATCCTAACTCTACTACCTGCCCTGTGCAATGATCCATTACAGGGAAGGGGCTGCTGTGAAAAGTGATTAAAGTCTATGGGTGGCATAGAGAGGAATGTGTATCAGAAAAAGCAATGGTTTGCCACCTGACACTCAGTGCGCTGTCTGAGGGGGGTGGTTTGGCCTTCATCATATGATGATGAGGTTGTGTTTGTTAAATTTAAAAGCAAGATCCAGAAATATATGAATCGTGCCCTATGATTGCACCAATGTACAGAATTATGATTCAATAAAATTATAAAAAAAAAATAAAAAAAGAAGAGCTAAAAGTAGGAAGTCAAAGTAATGGGGAGACTCAGATTAGGAGAATAAAAAATACACATAAGGCTAGATTCTGCGGGAGGAATGGTTCAGAGAAAAAGAAAGCTGACAAACAAACGAATCCAGGGAGAAGTGGTCCAGAAAAGACTTTAAGGAAGATAAATATCTCAGGCTTAAAAATTAATTGTTTCTTGTGGGATGCTCAAAGTAAATATTCACTCCAACTTCTCCTCCACAAAATTGTAATAACACCTGCCCTCCCAAATAACAAAGACCTTTCGGGGCAGTGCCAGTGGATCAAAGGGGTAGGGTGCTGGCCCTATATACCGGAGGTGATGGGTTCAAACCTAGCCCAAGCCAAAGAAAAAAAACAAAGACCTCTCCCACAGGAGATGAGTTAGCCTGGCACGTTCATGTGAAGTGGGCCATAGACAAAACTCTCAGAATTCTAGGTAATTCTCCTCATAATCCATGTTTAACATTTTTAAATAAAATGGTGGCCTCAGGTAAACTTTTTAAAACTATTTAAACTGGATAGAAAATTACATTTACATCATCTTAAGTTGAAACTTCAAATTTTTGCCCAAGCAAGGTTGTTACTCAGATTTAATGTGAAGCAATAAGAAAGAAGCAATAATAATAAAAAACAATCATTCAGCTTCAATTCAGTGACTGTTATGCTCTTGGTGCTATACTGATCTGTCTCTGATCCCATCTAACTCTTTACAGCCAACTGTATTGCCTCCATATTTATCTAGGTGATATAATTGAAGCCAGGAAGTTTAAGTAACTCACTTAAGGTTAAACTCTAAGTAACAGAGGTAGAATTCATATCCAGCTATTTTAGTAGAGGCTATAGTAAGAAATAGATGGTACCAGCAAATTGGAGCGTGGAGAGTTTAATAAATGTATGAGGAAAGTGTAAGGAAGAAACCCACAAAGTACTTCAGAGCTAACTTCAGCAGCCATAATTATCCAGGGTCTACAGGAGCAGAGAAGGTGGTGGGTATCAGTAAACTCTGTGATAAGAATGATCTTTCAGAAGCCATGATCTTTAGTCAGGGACATGGTCAGCCCTTGGTGACCTCAGAGAGCTGGTTTAATATGCTGACCACACATACACGCATGTGTGGGCACGCACACACCCCTTCCCTCTTTCTGCTGGCTCTACCCCACCCACCCACTGGCGACACTCAAAGAGGAACCAATGGTTTGGGGTGTCGAGTGTCACATCTGGATCAATGGGCACACAGATTGAGTATTCAGAACCCCCAAAATGAGGAGGCCCACGAGATAACAAAGACATAGAAATCTTGAGGAGGTTTAGATGTCCTCAGGCTATAAAACTTCTCCAAGCTATGCAAGTAGTGGTTTAAGATTATTCGATCTAGAATATAGAGAAGTATAAAATCTCCATCTGATGTATGGTTTACACAGAGGTAAAGAGTTTACTCAAGTTTGACTTTATATCCACTATTTGCTAAGTTTACCTTCATTTTGAAACAATATATATGTACATAGTTCTGCTCCACAGTTTGTTTGGGAAACATAAATTTGCTGTGGTATGAGTACTAACAGGGAGTAATTTAAGCATATGAAAAATGTCTCCTATTTGGTCATGCACAATTTTGTCCAAGATAAAATATAGGGTAGATGCAGAAAACTACACCCAGCACTAGAACACTCAAAACAAACACACCCACACCTCTCAAACATCTATCTCAGTTCATTATGTCTGTTGTGAGCCACTCCCAGACATATCTGGCATTGTGACATTCATTCCAGTTTTATAATTTAACCTAGCATAGTGATTCTTAGCAAAACATATGTCACACTGTACCACACCTGAGTGTACATATCTCTGATGGACCAAAGGCTCATCTCAACAATGGGTGCTCTGTTCCATTCTGTCCAACGGTCCCCAGTAGTTCCAGAAACGTGAGCTATTTAAGCTCTACTTTGGGCACCCTAAGGGCTCCCCCATTTTTCTTTGCTTATGTTCGAGGCCTCCCTCTTCCTAAATCTCTGAGGAATTTTTTTCTCCACTTGTTCAGTAGAGATAATGGACTAGGCTGTCAAAACAAAATAGGCCCACTCTCGTGACCAGGAAGGTAATGAGAGAAAAGACTTTAAACCTCTTCTGTTTGGTCTAGCCTAGAGGTTCGTAATTCTAGCTAACTCAAGAACCAGCGGTGGTCCATCACGAAGTTCCCAGAGTCCCCAGGAAAGTAACAATGAAAAAAAATGTGATTTTTCTTTTCCAGAAAGAGAGATATGTTGAATTTTGAGGATTGTCTTTAGTTCTACACATAATGACTTTTATGTGACAGGATTATTATTTTTGGTTTATTTTTCTTAACATCCTTACTTGCCAAATAAATACTTTTAAAATATGTATCCCAGTGTTTTTATAAATGTACTGGATTATAAAGTCCCAAAACGTAGCAATCACTTTTCCAGATAAAGACATGCTGGCCCTCTACAGTATTCTTGACTATGGCACTCTGGGAGATGTGCTATCAAGAGAGCAGACCCCAGAACTTTCCCCTGAAGATATAACCCAGACAGACCCCGTAAGTCCTCTGTTGAAATAATAAACATAAAAGCTTTAATATGTCTAAAAAATTAATTTCCAATATTGCACCATTTTCTACATTCAAATGTACAGGGATAGCTGTCAATTCTAGACACAAAGGAGACCAAATGTGTAATATTTAAAAGCAGTGCCGAGTTCCACTGGGAGACTATGTTCCTGGCAACTTACCTTTTATGTTCTCCTACAAGGCTCAGACAGTGTGGAAAGGAAACAAACCTAGGTAGGAGAACAATCTCAGGGCAAAACTGGGGGAACTGCAGACAATGATATTTGGTAAGAAGAGGAGCAGCCTCAGAAGCTACAATGTGGCTATTTCGTTCTTATTTTTTTTTTTTTTTTTTTGAGACAGAGCCTCAAGCTGTCACCCTGGATAGAGTGCTGTGGCTTCACAGCTCACAGCAACCTCCAACTCCTGGGCTCAAGCAAGTCTCCTGCCTCCGCCTCCCAAGTAGCTGGGACTACAGGCGCCCACCACAGGCTATTTCATTCTTAAATGAAGAGGACTACACTATCTAAAACCGAAAGGAGGAATGACATGAACTGAATTAAATGTCACAAAACACTTATTCTTAGACATTTATTTCATCAGGTCTAGTTCTATGTCCAGTATTTCTTAAAAGATGCAAAGGAACTATCCTCAAGAAACTTAAAATATGATTAAAAAAAAAAACTAACAGTATAAATAATGTGAGAAAATGTACTAGGAAAGTGCTGTGATAAAAACACAAGAAAAAAGTCATGTGTGTTGGAATGATTAAGTTCAGGAATCTCAGGAGGTAAAAAGGAATTATAAAGATGGCACATGTAGAAAAACAGCAAAGAAACTACCATCTTTGGATGGAAGAATCAGGATAGGGTGGGAGATGGCAAAGGAAATGAAGTTAGATTAGGAAATCTAGACTAGTTTGTAGAACTTAGATGTAAGGTAAAAACTCTTTGATTCCCTTTTGCAGGTTCTCCTACCACTAATTCCAATCATCTCTCTCCCCCTAATTCCCTAATTCCACTGCTCTTATGCCTTAGTTAAAAAAAAAAAAAAGAAAGCAAAAAAAGAAAATGTACTAGACTTTAAACTCCCACCAGTCATTCCATGCTTGCATATTGAGTCTTGTAACAAAGAAGCAAAGGAGATGCACTCTGGAAGGCTCCAGGGCTGGCAGCGAACTGGGATCCCAGGAGTTCTTCAGCCAAATGAACATTACAGGATTTATATTTGTCTTAGCAATTCCTGGCTTTCTATTATGTTTAATCTGTTGAGCCATAATTGGGATTCTAAAAGGGAATTTAGAGTCACGTGTAGAAATTATCATTACGGAATTCATTTTAACTAGGTATTTTGGGAGATTATGTTTCTTGCAACACACCTTTAATAAATTACAAGGCAAGTAATACTTACCTTCAGTTGTACCTGTGAATTTTGATGAGACTTTCTCAGCATTGTAAAGCCCGTATAATCAAAGGCGTAATGAATTACGAACATCTAGTCTTATTTACTACTTTGCTGTCACTTTCGTAATTATTTTTGGTTTCACAGTCTTCAATGTCTAGAATAATTGTTCAATAATTTCCCTCTTCTTTCTGGTAAATTTAGAGTTCAATTTGAGTGCACACCATCCCCCCGCCCCTTTAAGGAATAATAAGAATGTTCATGTCTTGTTTTAACACGTGGATGATCTGCCCCAACTTCAGAGTCAGGATTTCACACTATAAAAAGAAGACCATTATGTTTAACTTTTTGCCCTGTGAGAATAGCAGGATATGTCAAGCCTCTACTTAAGTCTTTTTCTTTTATCCTTATGAGTCCCTCTCATGAGCTAATTTCTTTCATAGTCTATATAAGCCCCTTAAAGAGCAGCACTGTTCCCTAACACACACTGGCATGCAGTTAATCATTAATTTTGCATGGTCCACATATGCTGTCTGCTGAACTATATATTGTTTAAGAGACTTCTTCCCATCAGTATAAATGCCATTGTGTGGCGGTCAGAGTTGGATCTTTATCTAACCTATTATCAGCAGTCCAGACAGAGCCTTAGAACTTCCCTTTTATAAGTCCAAGTTACAAAGTTCACAAAGCTTAAGCCTACATGAATACAGTAGTATTTTTTAATAGCAAAACAACAGCTGCAGGGTCAGACTCAATAACACACCCTGGCTGGGTATGTGCAGATACTAAAAACAGGTGCATCTCATAACTATTGTGTTGTGTGCTATAAAAGAAAAAAAAAAAGGATACTCATTTCTTCATCAGATCAAGGTTTCAATAAAGTATGTGTTGGAAGTCCATAAAGTAATTCAGAAATACTAAGTCTTCTAAAAAACCAATAAAGGTATACTGTAAAGTTATAAATGAGAGATTACTTTTATTTTACTGGTGAGTATGCTAGCTTATGAAAATCCAAGGAACCAGCCATCTGCATAATAAAAAATGACTTTTAAATGACAAGGAAGTTAAATTATAATATCTTTTTTCTCTTTCTGGGACATGGTCTGGGGTTCCGGTTTCATACCACTTGGGGAAAAGTTGAAATGAGGCTTTGTGTGGGTGGAGGAGAAGCAGATTTGAATGTGATCCTGTTCAAATAATCTTTTCCAGCCTCTCTCTAGGGTGGTAGGTGAAGACTGGAAAGAGTGAGCCTCCGACCCCCTGGCGCAGAGGCAACACCTTCTGTGGCCATGCTGCCAGGAAGGTTCGAAAGGGTGTGCCCAATAAATGTCAATGTTGTGTGGCTATTTCAACTTTAAAGTCACTTGCACAAGTTTACTTGAAAATTAACACTGCAGTCATGCAGAAGCGGGAAAGGAGTATGTGCTGTTTCCAGACATAATTGAGATTGAACTCTAACCAATTCAGAAACAAGCGTTACTTTCCACAGCCCTAAAGAAGCCAGCTTCCCTCTGCCAGAAGGGAAGTATTGCAATCACCATGAACACAAAAGCATTCTGTATGCAGCTCGCTGAGAGAAGCAGCCCTGTCATTCAGGCTGGCCATTCATCTTTGTGTGTCCTCATGGCAGAGGTTGTAGGAGAAGGTGTTCACTTCCCTTAAAACATGTGTAGTGCTTGTAGGGTCTACAGATTCGCCCACACCAGCTGTGTCTGAAGCATATAAGGCCCAAAGATCCCTTGCAACCTGCTACTTGGTCATCAATAATGCTAGGCCTTCCCCAAGAGTTCTGAGCATTGACCTGCCTTATACAGAGCCTTACTTTTCCCCAGGATTCCTAATGAGATCAGCTGTAGCTCATTGAAAAACTCAGAAACAACCTCAAGAGACATTATTCAGATCTACCAGAACTCCTGACATGTGCAGGCTGTCCCTGGAGGCCTGCGTAGATGTGGAGACTGAGAATACTCCAGTTATGTAAAGGTTGAATAAAAATAACAATTCTGCTGCTACTTTTTATTATAGAAGTTTCACATTTCATCTCTTGCAACTTAACTGCGATGTGAGGGTGGCTGTATTGCTGACTCACCGGCTCGTGCACCTCCTGGGTTTCTGTTTTCAGTGGAGACCCAGGTCTTTGACCCGGGGTTAAATAAGAAATAACAAATGAATGGAGCAGTTTATACAAATTATTTTTTTAAGCATAATGGCAACGTTTTGAAATGATGGCATTGTAAATGACATGATTTTTATTAAGGAAAATTGTGGAAGTTTCAAGCAAGGAACTAAAGAGTTTCGGTTATTTTAATAATATGAGGACCACCCGCACTCCCACCTCCACCAGCTCTGATTCCATTAGCAAGAGGAAGAACCGAAAGTTTACTATTGAATGAAGTTGTTAAGAACATAATTAACGAAACTTTGCATGTTCTCAATATATTTAGCTAAATGTGATAAAAACTGAAAAAACATTTACAAATACAGATAGAGGTAACAGCAGAAGCATGTTCATCTACCAGAATAGCAGCAGCAAGAGGCTTGGGTTGGGATGGACTCATGTAGCATTGCGGCTTCCTCAGCTTGAGTCACACAGGCAATTCTAGAACTCTGGGAGGAGAAAGCGGGAGGAGTGCTTGAGTGTAGGAGTTCAAAACCAGCCTGAATAAGAGTGAGACCCATCGCTACTAAAAACAGAAAAATTAGTCAGGCATCATGACAGGCACCTATAAGTTCCACATTCTCAGAAGGCTCAGGCAAGAGGATTGCTTGAGCCCAGGAGTTTGAGCTTGTTTGGGCTGATGCTATGGCACTCTAGCTTGGGCAACAGAGTAAGACTCTGACGCAAAAAACAAAAACAGAAACAAAACAAACAACAACAAAAAAAGAACATGGACTTTTCCATCAAACCAATCTGCATTCACACTAGGCTCTGACACTGGGAACCTTGAGCACATTGTCTAAAATTCTCTGAAACTTACTGAATCATATTCAATAGCCTACCTGTAGCAAAACTTGTCATTCTTGTAGCTTTCCGCTTCTCAAATCAATGGCAAATATAGTAATGTGTCACATAATGAGATTTTGGTCAACAGCAGACCCCATTTACAAGAGTGGTCTCATAAGATTATGACACCATATTTTACTGTACCTTTTCTATGTTTGCATACACAAATACTTAGCATTATATTACACTTACCTACAATATCCACCAGAATCACATGCCATGGTTTTCAACCAGTATGCTGTGGTCATACTGGTGTTCTGTGAGAGAATCTCAGGTGTGCCACGAAAATTTTTAAAGATCATTATTTAAACTATTTTCAAAAGAAGTTCAAAGCCCAGTGAGTATATTACGCTTTTCTCTCTTTCCTTTTTTTTTAATCAACAAATTTTAAGCATGCCCCCAAAGTTGAACTATCAGTTCACGTTTGCAAAGAGATTTTAAAAAGGTTGAAAAACCCTGCTATATGTGTTTGTAGTCTGCAAGCAATGGATGAAATAGCCCACATGAGTAGTAGATCACACCATTCAGATTTGTGCAAGTACACTCCATGATGTTAGCAGAACAAAAAAATCACCTAAAGACATGTTTCTTAGAATATATCCTAGTTGTTAAGTGATGTATGACTGTACATTATTTTTGTTGCTCAGACCAAAAATCTTAAAGCCATTCTTGCCTCCTCTCTTTTCTTCAAATGTGAAAACCAGCGAGGTCTTGGGTAGAGGCAGGACGAAGGTATTACAAGGAAGCACAAGGAAACTTTTGGAAGTGATGACTGTTCATTGTCTTGATGATTTTACAGGTGCATGGGTATGTCAAAACTTAATTATACAAACTTTAGATATGCACAACTTAGTGTAAAGTATAGCTCAATAAAGCTATTAAAAATACATTCTTATCATTATTGAGAAAATGCATATTGTTTTTGAAAATATGAGGTTATTTTCTTACACATGGGAAAGTATTTATTAAACTAATTTGAAATTGTAGTAACTACTGACACTTTGCCAAGTACAAAGCACTATTGAAACTGCGAAAATGGTTGTGATTTCAAGTTTGTTATATTGCTATTCATTTCTTCTTCAGAATATTTCAGAGAATATACTAAAATGATAAAAATTTATAAGTTTTGAGGAGGAAAATTATTCTTTTAAAATTAAGTTTTCGGCTTGGCGCCTGTGGCTCAACGGGCTAAGGAACCAGCCATGTACACCTGAGCTGGTGGGTTCAAATCCAGTCGGGGCCGCCAAACAACTATGACAACTGTAACCAAAAAAAAAAAAAAAATGGCCTGACGTTGTGGCGGGTGCCTATAGTCCCAGCTACTTGAGAGGCAGAGGCAAGAGACTCACTTGAGCCCAGGAATTGGAGGTTGCTATGAGCTGTGATGCCACAGCACTCTATCCTGGGTGACAGCTTAAGGCTCTGTCTCAAAAAAAAAAAAAATTAAAAGTTTTCATGTAATTTTAAAAGGTAAATTATATACGTCACTCTCCTGAAAAATGACAGAAAAGATAATCTGTAAAAAGATAAAAATGAGAAACACCTAGAAATTCTAACAATTTGAAATTATATAATACATAATTATATTGCAAAATACCTAAAAATTCTAGTTTAAATACCACCTGCATCTGTTAAAACACAAAGTGAACTTTTAAGGAATTAAGGTGGGGGGACCCTTATGTACCAAAAACGAAGACAGAACTGAAAGCCATTCAAAATGAAACATCAGGTAAAGTTGCATTTGTTGGGCTCAGTTATCAAGAGCCTGAATTCCAAGACCTACTATGTGGACAGAAAATGTAGCTTGGACCCAAAAGGAGGAGAAAATTGCAAGATCCATACAATGTCAGGACACTCAAAGGACTACAATCTCAATAACAGTGTGAAAATAATTATCCACCCACTAATAGAAGGCAACAAGTAACCACAGATTAATCTCTGACAATTCTTCATCCTGGGGCAACATTCACAGGTTTGGGATTTGAAATGCTAATAGTCATGTACTCTGGGAAGCCTAGAATGAGAATAACATTAAAAATTGCCACTAAGTCAGTAATAAGCCTTACTTTTGCAAAACCAAAATCAAAATGCCTGCAGCATAGTCTTTCGGGGGGATTCTCACAGATAAATCCCTGCTAATAGTTAATTTATAACCCAGAATTATAGAATGCATGAAAAACAATTCATATGAACAATAGAAAGCAAACATTGCAGTGTTATTAGAAACTCCGCTCACAAAATATTAAAATGATGGAACGTGGAAGTTGATTAAAGGCATAATAGAAGCACTCAAAACATTGAAATAAACAATATGTTACCAAGAAAAAGATTACGATGACATGGCAAATTTTAAAAAGAACCAAATGGAACTTCAGAAAAAAATTCAAATATATTTATTGAAATGTAAAACCAAATGAATGCGTCTTAAGTAGATGTAATACAGCTGGAGAGAAAATTATTGTAATGAAAGATGCAGCTGAAAAAATTATCCTATTCAGCACAAAGAGTAAAGTAGATGGAAAATATGAGTGTTAAAGAGTTAACAAGTAGTAGAATGAGAAAATACAACATATGTTCAATGGTATTTTTAAGGAAATACAGATGATGTCATAGAGGAAATACTTAAAGAGACAGAAATAGAATATTTCAGAACTTATAAAAGATATGCATTATCAAATTTCAAAATCACATTTAATTTTAAGCAGGGTAAATATATTAATAAATCCACCCCCCAGACATACTGCAGCAAAATTGTTCAAGACCAGGGACAAACAGATTTAAAAGCAACCAGAGAGAGAGGAAAAAAAATGATTACACAAGTATATCAGAATACAGAAGGCAATAAGAAAAGTATAATATCCTCAAATGTTAATGTAAAATAAATCATTATAAAATACAATGATTCTGTACATAACTAGAATCTCTAAAAATGAAATAGTAGTCCAGTTGGAGTACACGTTGTACTTATTTCACGTAACTGAAATATCCCTTTAAATACTAAAATGGTTTACATTTTGGCTAAATTATAAATGAAATCCTTTATAAAATATGTTACACCCATTTCTGAATTAGATTCAAAGAATAGTAAATATAATGTAACTTTTTCTTGCATTCTCAAGTAATGTGTCATAATCACAATTAAAAAAATATTAGTAAGGAGGCTTGGGTTCAAAATAACAAACTGAATATGTGAATTAACTATTTTCTCAAAATAACATGGCTATGTCAGTAAAAGTATATAAAAGGAAACAAATTTATGACAGTACTGAGGGAGAGAGTCCCATGAGCACATCAGAGAGTGCACCAGGGAAGAGAAAAAGCAGATGGGAATCTTATCTCAAGCTGGCCAGACTGGAGGAGACCTCAGTTCAGGAAAAGACCCAGCAAATGTTCAAAACTTGTCTCCTGACTGTATGCACAGGTGTGGCAAGTTTAGAAAGCAGGAATAGGAGGCAACACACCAATCAAAATATTGATAAATGGGCTGTATATAAACAGCTGGGCCAAGTCACCTACCCAGCTCTCCTTTGCACACATTGAATCATAGTAGCAGGAGTGTTTACACTGGCACAAAACGAGAGATAAGTTCACGAAAGAAATTGTACCATCATCCTAGGGAGTGCTACTTTGGAGGTCATCAGTTTCCTTATTTCTGACATTTGGGATGATAGAGGAGCTCTAGATTGTTGTTGTTGTTTTCTCACCAAGAGTAAGTCAAGCAAAACGAAGAGGCAAGTCTTTAGAAGGAAAGTCAATTCATCTAAATATAGTGGAACCTCCATAGATGACCACCTCCCTACATCGACCTTCTCCTTAAGTTAACCCAATTTTCATAGACCAGACAGGAAGCACATGTCATTATCAGTACAGTAACACCAGTTCCTTACGTTGGCTGCCTTTATCTGTTGTCCAATTTTTTACGGTCCCTTAGGTAGTCAACTTACAGAAGTTGTACTATAATTAGTATAAACAAGGTGAATTGTCTTAGTAATAGAGTAAAAGTATTTTCTTTTTAATAAATAAAAAATGGAGGCTCCAGAGAAGGGAGATAAATAGCTATTTCTATGAAACAAAGAATAAAAGCTAAAACTTAAAAATTATGTCCATATACAAGGCAAACTTAATTGTGAAATGATTTTGAGCATCTAATGAAGTATAAGAGAAGGGAATCCACTTGACATCAACTCTCATTCTCCTAAATGGCATAGGTTTGGGGATAAATAATTCTATCTATTTCTTTACATTATGGCTATTAACAACAATAGCCAATACCTACTATTTTTCAATTCTAAAAATAAACCTATAGTCAAAGCACAAAAGACTAACTCATATAGTGCAGAAAGCAAAATGTACAAACTTTAGGCAATGTAAAAAAACTAAAGCTATGATTTTTTAATTTAGAAGCATCATATTACCAGACTTCAGGTTATACTACAAGTCTATAGTGATCAAAACAGCATGGCACTGGCACAAAAAATAGAGACATAGATCTATGGGATAGACTCTAGAAATGAACCCAGCCAAATATAGTCATTTGATCTTTGATAACAAAAGCATGCACTAGGGCAAAGAATCCTTATTTAACAAATGGTGCCGGGAAAACTGGTTAACCACATGTAGAAGTCTGAGACTGGACCTCCACCTCTCACCATTGACAAAAATTGATTCTTGCTAGATAAAGATTTAAATTTAAGATGCAAAACAATAAAAATTCTGGAAGAGAGTTTGGGAAAAATGCTTGAAGATATACACTTGGGAAAAGATTTTATGAAGAAGATTCCCCTGGCAATTGCAGCAACACCAAAAATAAATAACTGGTATTTGATCAAGCTAAAAGGTTTCTGCACAGCTAAGGGTACCAAAACACAACAAAAATCCTTAGAAATGGAAGAAGGTTTTTGCATGTTACAAAGCTGAAAAAAAGCTTGATAACTAAAATCTACAGAGAACTAAAATTAATCAACACAAAAAGAACAAACAACCCCGTTTCTATGTGTGCAAGAACAGAAACTTCTCTGAAGATGACAGATAAAGCAACAAACACATGAAAAAATGCTCATTGTCTTTAATCATCAAAGAAATGCAAATCAAAACAACTTACAGACATCACCTAACTCTAGCAAGATAAGTCCACATCACAAAGTTTCCAAACTACAATGCTGGCATGGATACAGAGAGAAGGGAACACTTCTACACTGCTGGTGGAATTATAAACTAATACATCCTTTATGGAAAGATGTTTGGAGAATTGTCAAAGAACTAAAACTGACCTTTCATTTGATCCTGCTATCCCATTGTTAGGCATCTACATAGAAGAAGAAAAATCATTTTACCACAAAGGTACTTGCACCAGAATGTTGATTGCAGCTCAATTCATAATTGCCAAGTCGTGGAAGCAACTCAAACACCCATCAACCCATGAACGGATGAACAAACCATGGCATGGCATATGTATATCATGGAATACTATTCAGCCATAAAAAATGAAGACTTTACTTTTTTATGTTTACCTGGATGAGTTGAAGCACATTCTTCTTAGTAAAGTAGCTCAAGAATGGAAAAAGAAATCCAATGTACTTAATACTAATATAAAACCAATATATAAACAACTACATGCTCATATGAATGATAAAACACAAATATAGTCTAGTGATGGGTGGGATGAGAAGAGAGAGAAGGGGAAAAGTGGGGGGCAATTGGTGAAAGAAGGGAGGGCATTTGGTGGGATCTCACCTAATGTGCATAGTGCAAGGGTATCCAGCATGCTCCCTGGTGAGGGGTTCTTCAACAACTGGAACTTTATCTTGGAAATGAGAAAAATGTAACCTAAAACTTTATATTCTTATATTAATTTGAAGTTAGAAAAAGAAAAAAATGGATATGATAGATTTCTATCTAACAGAAAATCAATTTGCCAAATATCCATAACTTTCAAATCTCCTAAAGTAGAAAATTGGGCATATATGTAATATAGGGTATAATATCCATCACAGCTTTTTTAACGTATATTTATTTTAATAACAATTTTGAGGGTCATATCATATCTTACATACTTTTGTATCTAGTAGATCTCTTACATAAGACTTCATAAATATTAGGATTCTAAGGTATAATTTAAAATATTTTAATGTATTTCTACATGTAAAATAAATACTTTTAGTATTTAAAACTAATGGAATTGCAATTTAAAAAAAGATAAAGCTCTGAGATGTAAGGACCCGAAAAAGGCAGGATAAGAAAATGAACAAACTAATTATCTGAAGTTCATAGGTCAAGAAGTAGAAGCTTAAAAGATTATGTTAAGCTACAAAGGAAATTTAGTAAAATAAATTGATAGTATATCATGTATGATGAAAATTTAATGGAGAAGAAGAGGTAAGAGAAACAATAATCAGCTAATTTCTTCCTATTTCATAAATGGAACTTATTAAATACTATTGAAAGTTAACACATCAAAATGGCTCCAAGAATATGGTTTTGAGACAGCTTCTCATCAGCTGCTCTTGATAAGGTAGGAGAGAATAGGGACTGTCCAGAGGAATATGGACTGTCCTGCACAGAAATAGTACTGTAAAAGCACAGATAGCATCTGACACCAGGAGTGTAAAAAGAAAGGGTCATTTCAACCTCCAAGCACAGAGGTAAAGTGGATCAAAGGATAGAAGGAAGTGAGACAAATAGGGGAAGGAAATAAAGAAGAAACCACACATGGGGAGGAACCAAAAACAACAACAAGAAAAGAAACCACTGGCAATATGAAAAATCAGAACAGCTCAACTCTCCCAAGAGATCTCAATGCAATTACCACAAAAGATCCCATTTATAAAGAAATGGAAATAACAGAAAAGGAGTCCGGATCATAGATAGAAAAAATGATGAAGGAGGTAGGGTGGAAAACCATCAAAAGGAAATCCAAAAATGGACCCAAGAAACAAACAAAAGACTTGACAAAGTTGCCAAAGAACTTGACAAAATTAGAAAGGATATAATGTAGCTTTAAGAATTGAAAGAGGCATTTGGGGCATTTCAAAATTCAGTGTAGGGTTTCAGAAACAGAAAAGACCATAGAGAAAAAAACAATCTTTGGAGCTAACCTAACCATTTAAAAAGGCAGAAATGAAGAGAACACAGCAATCTCTTAGAGAGATAGGGGACTACATGAAGCATACAAACATGTGACTCATAAGTATCCCTGAAGAAAAAGAAGAGAGTCCCCAAAGCATGGAAGCTCTAGTTGAAGACATTAGAGGGGAAAATTTTGCAAGCATCCCCAGAAACCAAGACATAAAGATACTAAATGGCTACAAAACTCCAAACTACTCAATTCAAACAAAGCATTTCCTACACATGTTGTAATTAACTTAGCCAACATCAAAATGAAAGGGAAAATTAAGAGGAAATTCTACAGGAAGTGAGGTATAAGCAGCAGCTGACCTCCAGGGTGAAACCGTTAGGGTGACAAAAGATTTTCAATGGCAACCTTACAAGCCAGAAGAGAATGGGCTCCTATATGCAATATACTCCAACAGAACAACTTTCAGCCTAAGATTCTATATCTTGCAAAACTAAGTTTCATATTTGACAGAGAAATCAAGTCTTTTACTGAAAAGCAAATGCTGAGGAAATTTGCCACATCAGGACCTGTTCTTCAGGCAATACTCAGACCAGGACTATACACAGAACAATACAATGAACCACCAGCAAAGCAAAGTCACTTGGAAACTATAGATTAAAGACTAGATTCTGCAATGCCCCAAGTGACAAAACAAGGCAAAGACCT
Source organism: Arctocebus calabarensis (assembly GCA_963573935.1). Classification (NCBI taxonomy): domain Eukaryota; kingdom Metazoa; phylum Chordata; class Mammalia; order Primates; family Lorisidae; genus Arctocebus; species Arctocebus calabarensis. The sequence goes on along the minus strand of CAUYON010104235.1, from coordinate 1,836 downwards.
CAGTACAATAAAATGATCAGAATTCCACTCCTACTTATCAGTCTCTCAATAAATGTGAATTGACTTTCCCACTGAAAAGGCACAGGCTGGCTGACTGGTTAAAAAAAATTATACAAGTATTGGCTGTTTTCAGGAAACACTTCTAACCTCCAAAGACAAATCAAGAATAAAGGTGAAAGATTGGAAAACAATATTTCCAGGTAAATGGAAACCAAAAGAAAGTGGGAGTTGCAATCCTTTTCATAGGCATAATCATCTTTAAAGCAACAAAAGTAAGGAAACACATAGATGAACACTATATACTGGTAAAGGGAACAATACAAGAAGACATTTCAATCCTAAACATTTATGCACCCATCATTAAAGCTCCCCTATTTATAAAACAAACTCTACTTCCCTTCTAAGAGGGAAATTTATCACATTAAATGCCCACATTCAGAAGTCTGTAAGAGAACAAATCAACAATCTAATGAATCATCTCAAGGAACTAGAAAGACCAATCCAATCCCAAACCCAGCAGAAGAAAAGAAACAATGAAACAATTTCTTCTGCTGGGTTTGGGATTGGATTGGTCTTTCTAGTTCCTTGAGATGATTCATTAGATTGTAGATCAAATGGGGTCCGCTTCAGTCAGCCGTTTCTCGGCCAGCCGGCAACCCACACCCTGTCCACATCCCTCGAGAAAGTGTTCAAGAATCTGGACTCCGTGGGGGACAGACCTCCAAACCTCAGGGTGAAAGTGGAGGGGAGTGCCGGGAGTTCCAACTTGCAGGGTGGTATTAAAGATGGCCGCGGAGATGGTCCCATATCCCATCTCTCCCCGGTCAGCAGGTGAGAGGATGGGAGCTCTGGATCTTTCCCCGTGTGAACCTGGAGTGGACAGGCAGCTGGTGAGACACAGATTGGGAGGATTGGCACGTTTGAAATATAGTTCTGAACCATGGAAACTGTTGCAAACCATTTCCTCCTGCCCGGTGGAGGGGCAGCCGGCCCCTCCCACATGGAGGACAGCAGGTCCCAACCCACAAGCTCTAATCGGAGAAAATTCCACTGAAGCATGGAACTCAGAGTTTGACAATCAGAAAGGGGCACTGCTAGGAACCACAGAGACCCGGGCAGCCCTGGCATGAGGGCTGACACATTGGAATGTCCAAAATGGTGAGTGCCTTTTCCACACATCAATGAGAGAGAGAAAGAATGGGTGACCAGCTAGCATTACACTAGGCGGGGACCCTAGTGAAGCCTGAGAGGTGTGGAAAAGACACTTTGAGCTGTGAAAGTTGGCAAGGAGGGCCCCCAGGGAACTTCAGCTGGAGAATAACTGAAGTTCAAGTTCCCACCAACAGCCCCGCTAAGCCCCCTCCCCTCCAGCCTTCACACGAGCCACTGTGAGCGCGGCCATAGCAACCACCGCTGCTGGTGCTGCTGCGGTCGCGGTGCAGCCACCGAAGCCGCTGCTAACGTGAGCTGCGGTGCCGCTGCCCCGCGAATAGTGACACCACTGCCGCCGACACCGCCACGGCTCCCGAGATCTGCAGCGACCCCAAGCCCCCTCCCCCTGCAGTTGCCACGAGCCCCACTCCCGCACTCCCCTCTCACAGCAGATCATTGTTGCCGGACTGGACTGCAATTCTATATACATATAACGATAATAATATTTTTGAGATTTTTTTTTTTGAATATCCTTTTCTTGGAGGCGCTATTGACAAATAATTCTTTACTTCACTTTCTTTTCTTAGGCTATTTTTATTACCTCCTATTCTCAACTGAACATTCTTCTTCCTCTCCCGTGTTAATTTCTTTGTTCTCTCTCCCCCTCCTCTCCCTCCCTTCTTA
>CAUYON010104233.1:0-16368 GCA_963573935.1 Arctocebus calabarensis | reverse complement strand
CACGCTGTCTCCCTGTGTCCCCAAAGGGAAGTTTCTGGGCAGATCCCGCCTGGCAGAGATGCCTGAAGTCCTCTCTCCCCAGTCTCACTGTGCCCAGCCGCAAGGAAGCTGTTACTCGTCCGCCATCTTGCTCCGCCCCCGGGTTGTGAATATTTTCCTTTTTCTTGTGATTAAAATATTTGTCAATATATTTCTTGGCATTGGTCTTTTTCCATAGATTTTTGCCTGAAATGTGGTGAGCCCATTCCTTTCATTTATTTATGAGTTTCTCCAATCTAGGAAAATTTTTCTTCAATTCTATCTTCTATTATTGTTTTCATTCTAATTACATTGAACAGTATACAATAATCGGCTAGCTCTGCATTCTTTTGTCTACAGACATGTTTTCTCCTCTCGTTTTATTTAATCTGCTTGCTTCTGCATTTTTAAAGAATATCTCATACTTTTCTTTCATATCACTGATTATGTTTTCTAAAGCATACATTTTGCTTGTTATTGCTTCTATGCTTCTTTATTTCTATCCCTGTCTTATTAGTTTGCTTTAAACATAAAACTGTAAACTAACATCATTTAGACAAATACCACAAATAAAAGGAAAGGCAAAGGACAAATATTTGGTGGGGAAAAATTCCCACCAATATTAAAAGTTAATAAATTTAATGTAAAGAAAGATCTTTCAACTAAAAAGAATATAAATGCCTGAAGAGGCAAAATTAGCAGAGACAATTAATCAGCTGTTCACAGAAGACAAGTAGAAAAATACGGGAAAAGGGCTCAACTAATTAGCAAAAACTTTTATCCACATAATACTTTTAAACATGAAATTTTAAGATTAAAAAGTAGATACAGTGCTGAAGTAGATTTTGTGAAAAAGATAATCACAAATAGTGCTGATGGGAGAGCAAATTTTAACACACTTTCTTAAAACCTACTTGTTGATATGTATAAGAAAATTCTTTGACCCATTTGTGGGACTATATCCTAAAAAAAAATCAAAGATGTTAGGAAAATTGAAAGCACAAAGGTGCTTAATATGCTTTAACATTGAAAAATATGACATAAGAACCTAATACATGATGAAATATTATGCACTTGTTTTAAAAGAAAATGATTTGAGAAAAAATTTAATGTTAACTGAAAAAATACTAAGAGTTGTATATGATCTTCATTAACAAAATACCTTTTCTCTCTCTCTACCCCCCCACCACACACGTGCACATGCACTGAATCTTTATATATTTATTTTTTCTTTCTTTCTTTTTTTTATTATTAAATCACAACTGCGTACATTAGTGCAATCAAGAGGTACAATGCGCTGGTCTCATACACAATCCTAAATGTTCTCATCGAACTGTTCAACATAGCCTTCATGGCATTTTTTTTTGAATCTTTATATATTTAACATCTCATTATTTACTTCATCACATGATCCTTTTATAATACTCTGTCTCTTCTAGATTTCTTTCCTTTCATAAAAGGCATACTGTTTTGTATACTATAGAGATTTCCTGTGGTAAATAGTGTTTAGATGTTTCTTTATTCTTCAGACTGATAGTCTCCCTGTTTTGTTTTGTGGTACTTTTTTCTTTTCACACTCTTGATTTTTCCTTACTCAGTCTTGAGATGAGGGATAGACTTATAGATGATGATTGCCAGTGGCTTGCATTTGCTCTCATTCTTGGGACCACTTAGATGTACATTCTCAAATCTATATCTCCCCAGAAGTTTGATACTTGCACCTTTATGTCCAGTTTTTTATGTTAAATAGGCTTTCATCTGGTGTAGCTTATTTGTACTGAAATAGTGTCTTCTCTTCATTTCTTTCCCACTCCACATTTCTCTGACACTCTGAAAAAATGGAACATGAAAAATGGTCTTGTGGAGTGCATTATTCTCAGAGAACTCTTCGTGTTCAGGAAGTACACAGGATGCAATGGACCATCATGCTTTCCTAGCCTTCTGTTTCCAAACTTGTTGCCCAGTTGTTTCCTTCCTTGGAAGAAGTGTTAGTGAGGGAAGAAACTGGACAGGGCAGCATTCTAGCTGGTGTGAGGAGCAGCTCAGGGGAGGCAGGCATGACCAGTTGGATAGTTGTGGTAGCTCTTGTGTTTGTGAACCAGAAAGAGATGGTAGGAGATGGACAAGGGCTCTAACCACTTCAAAGTTGATATTGTAATTATGATCTATTGGTTGTGTTTCCTGAATAGTTTCACTGGCTCTGTAATTAGTGGGAAATTCTTCTACATTCTTGTCACAGGTTTCCCTTATTCTCATTTTTAAAAATCATTATTATTCTTTAGGAGGGTGCCTTCATAGGTGCCTTCTCGTGGCTTGCTTTAGGGGATGCTTAACAATGTCTAACTTGATGTAGGAAGGAGAAAAGTTTTGTTATTTGTTGGCTTTTTATTCTTAAATCATTATTCTTAAGTTGATACACTTTTCTCACTATAGTATGCAAGAGAAAATGTCACACTTGTATAGCCTAGGCAAAGAATACATCCGAGTCTAGCAAAATTCCACATTTTTCCATTGCAGTTTGCTTTGACACATTATATCACCATAATCAAGTGAAGCCATCATCTTAGAGGGTTGAGAAAAAATAATTTTCAGAATTGTGTAGTAGCTTCATTTTGAAGCTATGCTATGATATATAAGTATGAAATAATATAAACTTATACAGCTCTGACATTTTGGCAGGTATTGTTTCAAGCATGTTTTGCATAAACAATAGAAACTCCATTGTTGACCACTTCCTTGCTTTTTCCACCTCAAGTTGACTTAATTTTCATAGACTAGACATGCACCACATGTGCATATAAATACAGTAGGCCTAGTTACTTATGTGTATTGGAACACAACCACCTCTGTGTGTTGATCAGTTTGTTACACCACCCCATGAAGTATGGGAAGTATCCTTTTTTTGAAATCTAACAGATGAAGAAACTGAGGCAGAGAGCAGTCATTTTGCCTTAAATTTTAAAAGTGGTGGGTTTGTAGTAAGGCACTGTGGCTCCATTATCTGTGCTTTTAAAATCATGTTAGATAAGCAAAAGCCAAATAACTGAATATGCATTTTAAAATCTTAGATTCAGGTGTTTTTGAATCTGATTAATTTAAATACAAGTAAAAAACATAGAGAAGTCTTTGAAAAGAAGAAAGAAGAGTTTGTGTGTGTGATATATACAGAGAGAGAGAATACACATAGACACACAACTCTATATATCAGTATTGAACCCAATATCTTACCCTTAAGGGTTTTTCTCAGGAACAATGATCAAATTGCATTGGCTTCTCCTTTATTTTCTCACACTACTTTCCATTGATCATCAATAGTTTGAATTTGTGAGATAGATAAACACAGTTTTCAATCCAGTTTTTGGCCAGAAGAGAGCAAAGCATTTGCTGATGTTGAATTCATGACCTTGGACCTCCTCAGGAACATTGTCTAATCAAATGAGCTCCATGGAACAGATTATTTACATCTGGAAGGCAAACATTATGTAAACGTTTCTTCTCAGATTTGTTTAGAGGGGCATAGAATTATCCCCAGCTGGGGAACCCTACATTTTATTGTCTATTTGATGTAACAATCCTGTCCCATTTGTCAGACTATGAAATGAGCAATCCTTCAGTAGGGACTACTTGAGAGAAAGGCTTCCATTGTCTTTGGTGAGCCTTTTTGGATTTTAAAGAATTCTTGCTGCTAGAACATTGTTAGATTCTTGAGATGCTTTTTTAAAAATTGAATTGGGATGCTTTTATAGGCAATATTAAATAAAGGAAGAGATCTGATATGCATTCACAACCACAGTTAACTTTAAAGCTAGAGATCCCTTCTTTCCTGAAAATTTCTACCATGTATATCATTTTTCCCTAATTTTTTACAGGAAAAAATCCAAAAAGGTAACAAATATCTAAGAAGAGGGGGAAATGAGTAAATATGCAAAAAATCATAAATAAAGAATAGAAAAAGTTTTGTTTTTATCAAATAGGATAATGGTGTGCTAGGACTTTGATCTATTTACTGGGAAAGCTGAGTCACCAAGAATTAAAGTGGTTTCTCTAAAGTGGCACAGTCAGGAAGCAGGCCATTGGAAGGAGGCTGTTTGTGGCTCTCTTTCCTCTTGCCAGTCCTTGGAAGGTCAAGAGAATGATGGAAGGTTCTGGTAGGAGATGCTTCACTTCCATTCTTCTCTCATACAGTTGGTGAGTTTTAGCAAATGGCAGAAAGACCTTGTTTTAGTCTGTTGTGGCAGCCATAACAAACTACCACAGGCTGGGTGGGTTAAACAACAGAACTGTATTTTCTCATAGTTCTGGGAAACTGGAAATCCTCCAGATCAAGGCCTGGTGGGATCAGTTTCTGATGAAGTCTTTTTTCTTGTTTCTTGTTTCTCGTAAGATTTTCTTGTTTCTTGTTTCTTGTAAGACTAGCTGCCTTCTTACTGTGTGCTCAGGTGATGGGTAGAGAGTGTGAGTGTAAATTTTTGGATGTCTCTTCTTATAAGGAAACTAATCCTGTTGAATCAGTGCCCCATCCTTATGACCTCATTTAACCTTGATTACTGCCTTAGAGACCCCTCCCCCAAAACCAGCCCCAGTGGGGACTGGGCTTCAGTGTATGAATTTGGGGGACACAAATATTCAGTCTATAGCAGACCTTGTAATTATAAAGAGAGTGGAAAATGCTTAGAAATTCCTTTCCAAGATATAGCCAAGAAGAGTTTGTGTATCAGAAGAATTTAAGCTGAGAATGAGACAGATCTGGATTTGAACCTGTGGCTCTACTTACTACCCAGGTGACCATTGAGATGTTTAATCTTTCCAAGACTTAGTTTTCTCATTTATAAAATGAGGATACTAATGCTTCAAAACTATTGTATAAAGCCCCTAACACAATATTGTTTATATGGTTAAATACCCAATATGTGAAATTGATTATACTATTAGCCCATAGATTCAGCATAACCTAAGGGCTCAATTTACCTAATCTAAGCAACCTATCATAACAAATACTTCCTCATCCCTGGCTGTCCTGTGATGTGAATAATCCTAAGGAAAGTAAAGCTATTACTATAAAATGTGTAATCAGGGAAAAAGTAAAGCTATGCATACTTTTATTTTAAAGGCCTTAAAATTGACTTTCTCTAAAAGGATTGACTGCTTACAACACTCTTTTTCTTTTCTGCAAAGCTTTGAATGTCAAACCAGTAAACCATTTTATGCCAGTGAAAAGTTTTTATGACTCATCTTATTCTGAAGGCCCCAAAGGGCAGAACCAGCAACTGGTTCCCAAGATGGGACTTCCTAGGAGAAAGATGTAATCTCCAGTAAAGGAAGAATTTTGGAGCAGTGTGAACTGTTGAATAAGGAACGAGCTTCCTCATGAGGTGGTGAGTTCCTTGTCTCTGAATGGGGACTGCTTGGCAGGAATATTGTGGTAGGGTTTCAAGCAAGGGACAGGAAGCTGCTATGTGTGATCTCCGACATCTCTTCCACCCTGGAATTCTGTGATTCCAGGATGTCATTTTCAGGAAGTTTCTCACTTTAGAAAAGGATGTACAACTGGAAATTACCTCAGTGTCTGGCTTATGACTTAGAAAACGGAACTCTTGACTGGCTTGTTCAGGCAGCACTGGAACTTGAAGTTCTTTCAGATTGTACCTTATGTCTTAGGGCTTCTGACTATGACTTTGGAGCTAAATATAGTCTAGAAAGTACCATTGTGTAGCTGACACTGGGAGCCAGTGTAGCAGACTTACTTCTTACATTGGTGTCTAACACTTCATTAGGCTCTGGACATGATCCTTTTGTTAGATGCCAGCACAAGCATTTCATTACAGAATCAGGAAATGATGAAGAGATAAATGTTGGAAAGAATGTTTCCAAGGAAGATATTAATGGAGTGTTAATGCATCTCACTCTCTTTCCAGAGTAGAATCCTCTAGAGGGGTTTTAAATTTATGGGAATGAGAGTTAATCCATGCCAATAGAATCTTTACCTTCATTTAGCAACAAAGTAAATATGAATGTTAATTAAAGTGCCTGGTTTAGCACTTCCTTGTAAGCAAAATTCCTTGAAAATGTCTGTCTGGAACAAAGCCATATCCTTGCTCAGTCATAAAAATGTAGAGCCAAGAAAACTAATATATGCTTTTCCTAGCTCTGAAGTGTAAGACAATAATAACATTGTATACTCTGAACTGGAGAATTTTAGTCAGAAGCATTTTCTTCATGAAGAGGGCTTCAAAGGAGAATTGTAAAAGGATCTTTGAGAGATTTTCCGGTCCCCATCATTTTTGTAAAGCTGTCGTGTTTTTTTTTTTTTTTTTTTTTTTTTTTTGCAGTTTTTGGCCAGGGCTGGGTTTGAACCTGCCACCTCTGGCATATGGGGCCAGCACCCTACTCACTGAGCCACAGGCACCACCCTTGCTACTGTGTGTTTTAAAGATGTTATTAATATGGGCTTCACAAATATTTTAACTTTAAAAATCAATTTGTTTACCATTTTAGCTTGCACACTAGAAATCACATTGCTATTCTGAATATTTTGACTGTCATTAAAATCCAGCCAGAGAAAGGTTAAAAGGGATATTCGTGTTGTATCCTCCTTGGAAAATTTGCTTTTAGGTTTGGCTTGTTTCTAATGACAAAAAATACTTTACTGTACATAGTATTTTGTTTTTTGCATTAGGAGTTTGTAATGTTTTCAAGATGCCCTAGAGAATCCAAAATGTCTTGTTAGAGTTCTTGATCTATACAAAGATTAAACAAAAGCCCTGTGTTTACTGTATCTGTGAATCATTTTTAAATACAACTTTTTAAAGAGTAGGGAAAGAAGAAAGAGTAAAGCACAGAGAAGTTAGGCAAGCTTATAAAATGAAATAAAGTTTTATCCGTTTCTCCTATTAAGTACAAAATGAATGCTTTGCTCCTAACGCTTGAGGTGTGCGGGATGAATGGAAATCTATGAAATTGCGTTCTGTCCATCATTTCACATGGGTACAAATGTTTTACCATCAGTTTTTCTCCCACATTCTTGCCTTTCATTCTTTTTTCCCCCTTCTTTCTAGATTTGTGGAATGGGGGAAGTGGGAACCAAGGATCAGAGTCTTTGATATTATGGGATCAGGATGCTGGTGGAGACAGAGAATAATCTAGTTGTGTTAATTTATTTTAAAGGTTCTTTTGATATGTTTGTGGGTACAGTTGGGGGGGGTTCTCTTTCTGTCACCATATTATTGAGATTAATGGTTCTATATGGTTAATACTTGATATCTTTCAGGGTTGCATGTAATTAGGCTAATCCTAGTTTTAAATATTCCTGATGCCTAGGTAAGAGCCTCTGTGGAATCGTAAGCATGGAAGTGGGTACAGAAAGGATTTTGATAAAGCTAGGCTAATCCTGTTTTGTTGTTGTTGTTTTTTATGCTTTGAATTTCATTGTTCTCAGAAAAGTAGCTTAAAGCTTGAAAGGCTAATAGGAAAACTTTTCCTCCTTATTATAGAAAATGTTCCCGGGCTGCACGTCTATAATTTATCCTGACATCTGTAGATACCAGGACTCTGAATTTGCCTTTAATTCTATTGGTCTTGTGATGGGATGTTAGTAGCTTGCCCATGAAGTGAGGCTCTAGAGACCTGTAATTCCAGTTTTGTTTAGTAGGAAAGTTTCATAAATTTTATGTAATGCATCAAGATGATCTTTTTCTAGGTCTTATCTGGGTATTCTTAGTGCTTCCACACTCTGTTAGAACAGTTGCGAGATGTCAAATGTACCTATTCATCAGGAAAGTTTCTAAGACTTTACCATGTTTATCAAGTATTTTGCTTTTATACCGTTATATTGATTTTTTAAAATGACGAATTTCTATTCAACTACTATTATATGGCTGGTGGGATCAATATAATCATACTTTAGTTTAGTGGTAGACAAAACTTATTCTCTTGCATATGTGTATACTTCCTGCTTTGTTCTTTACACAAACAATTTAAAACAATAACCAACAGCCTTAAAGGTGGTACAATATTTGTGGAAATGTAAATTAGTACACCTATTATGGAAAACAGTGTGGAGGTTTCCCAGAAAATTAAAAGTAGATCTACTATATGATCTAGCAATCTCACTGCTGGGTATATATCCAAAAGAGATGAAATCATCACCTCATAATGATATCTCCACTTCCCTGTTCATCACAGCATTATATACAATTGCCGAGCTATGGAAACAATCTAAGTATCTGTCCACAGCTGAATAGATCAAGAAAATGAAGTATATAATAGAATACCATTCAGCCACAAAAGGAAGAAATCCTATCGTTTGGGGCAATGTTATGTTAGAACATTATGTTAAGTGAAATTAGCCAGGTACAGAAAAACAAATCCCTTGTGATCTGATTGACATGTTGAATATGAGAAACTTGAACTCTGAAGCAGAGAGTAGAATGGTGGTTACCGTAGGTAAGGGATGGGAGTGGAGGGGATTGGGAAGATGTTGGTCAAAGGATACACTATTTCGGTTAGATAAGAGGATTAAGTTCACGACATGAATCCTACAACGTGGTGACTATAGTTAACAACAATGTAGTGTATACTTGAAAATTGCCAAGAAAGCAGATTTCAAGTGTACTCACCACAAAAAAAGTGTGTGAGGTGATTGATGCATGTATTAGTTCACTTTAGCCATTTCACAATGTAAACATATTTTAAAACATCATTTGTACACCAAAAATATAAATAATTATATTTGTCAAATAAAAAAATGTATAAAAGCAATATGGTATATCCTGTTTGGACATTTAACTATTCATTTTTACTTTTTTTTTTGAGACTGAGTCTCACTTTGTCACCCTCAGTAGAGTGCCGTGGCGTTACAGCTCATAGCAACCTTCAACTCCTAAGCTTAGGCATTTCTCTTGCCTCAGCCACCTGAGTAGCTTGGCCACAGGCACCTGCCACAATGCCTGGCTATTTTTTTTGTTGTTGTTGCAGTTTGGCTAGGGCTGGTTTTGAACCCACCACGCTGGGTATATGGGGCCAGCGCCCTACTCACTGAGCCACAGGAGCTGCCCAGAGATAATAATATAATCTAATACCTTTATATAGAAATTATTTGTTAATTAATTTCATATGGGCAAATGGTGTTTTACTGAAATATTAAATTTACACTGGGCCTTGTGTCTCATGTCTGTAATCCCAGCACTTTGGGAGGCTGAGGAGGGAGAATAGTTTGAGGCCAGGAGTTTGAGACCAGCCTGGGCAGCATAGCAAGACCTTGCAACAGGTGAAACTTACTAAATGCAGAATATAAAGGTCTTAAGACAATAACTAAGAAAATGCCATGAAGGCTATGTTAACCAGTTTGATGAAAATATTTCAGATTGAATGTGAAACCAGCACATTGTGCCTCATGATTGCATTAATGTACACAGATATGATTTAATAAAATAAATAAATAAATAAATAATCAGATGTTATAGTGTGCGTCTGTAGTTAGGGCTACTCAGAAGGCCAATGCAGGAGGATTGCTTGAGCCCAGGAGTTCAGGGTTATAGTGATCTATGACTATACCACTGTATTCTAGCCTGGCCCACAATAGAGAGACTCTGTACAAAAAATAAATAAAAAATAAAATAAGTAAGTTAAATAAAATAAATAATATTAAAATTTAAAATAAAATATTCCATGCCACTGAAAAAAGAAAAACCTACTGGTAATAGTTCTATATTTGTCTTTAAAATAAATATTAATTTCAGGGTAAAATCAAATAGCACCATTTGGAGGAGGAAGTTCTATGAATAAACTTTGACCTATTTAGCCCCTGAAATTGAATATAAAGTGATATGTGTATGTGAATTTTCAGGAGAGATGGTGCCTAACTTTTCTCAGGACTCATCCTACTCCCCAAAGTCAAGAACAAGAAAATTAATGTAAAGTAGAAGGGGCTGCCAAGAAATTTGGTGGGCTAGCAAAATCTTTAAGAGCTTATTTTCAGTCTTTAAGTGCTGTGATTTAATGATGCTGAAGCCTGGTGAGGAAATGCTTCCTTCCTGATGTACAGCACTCACCTCACTCCATGCAGACTTCCCAAAATGACCTCATGGAAATGTGTATTGCATGGATGCTATCAGTGATAGGAATTATGACCTTATATATTTGATTCTACCTTTCCTTCTTAAAAAAAAAACTCTAGTAATGTCATAAACATATGCATATCAAAGATTTTCATATTTTACAAATATTAAAAATTAGTGAATATTTTACTTTTTCATTGAAAACATAAATATTTTACAAAAACTGCTTTTATTTTCTAAAATATCAGCCCTATATGACATTTTTTAAATGGAATCCTTGAACTTCAAAAATACAGATTTGAAGCTTATTTAACAAACTTTACTAAAAACTTTCTTAATACAAGTGTGTATGGTTTTTTTTTTTTTTTTTTTTTTTTAGACAGAGTCTCAATTTTTAACCCTGGATAGACTGCTGTGGCATCACAGCTCACAGCAACCTCCAGATCCTGGGCTCAAGCGAGTCTCCCGCCTCTGCCTTCCAAGTAGCTGGGACTACAGGCACCCGCCACAATGCCCGACCATTCCTTGGCTGCAGCTGTCATTGTTGTTTGGCGGGCCTGGGCTGGATTCAAACCCGCCAGCTCAGGAGTACGTGGCTGGCGCCTTAGCCTGTTGAGCCACAGGCACCGAGCCAAGTGTGTATGTTTTAATATTTGAATTCTTCAAACTCTTTATATAATCTCTCCATCCTCGCTACCATCACCATCAGTGCCAGGTGCTATTCTCAGTACTTTTCATACATTGATTCATTTAACTATTACAACAGTCCTGTGTAGTAGGTATTATTATTAGCCCCACTTTACAGATCAGAAAACTGTGGCAAAGAGAGTATAAGTGACTTGCCCAACTCTCTATGTAATATTTAAATGGGTCAATAAAAGAATGAATAAACTTCATTATCTTTTAGGGTTTTTTCTTTTAACATCTAGTCATCGGAGCTAGAGAAGTAAAAGCCTAAATGTTTATGCATTTGATGCCTTATTTGGGCTTCAGAGTTAACATTATTTCCGTAATCAGCTTCAACTTTTGAGGTCACTTTGGCAGTGTTGCCAACAGTCTTATAGTTATTTGTGTGTATTTACTAGTGTATTTACTTGACCACTACAGGCAGTTTATCTACATTTTAATCTTCCTAAATATCTTCTTCTCCAAATAAATTCTGAAAGCAAGATTATTAAATATAAGCAGTAAAATGAAGGCCTCACTGTAACAAGATATACTCTTATCATATCATATCCATGCTTATAAATATATATTAACAGCCCCCCCAACCACCAACACACACACATACTCTTAGAGTAGATAGTTAGCATTTTACCCAAACCTTATGGTCCTTTCTGCACTGTGGCTTCTGTTTCCCAAAAGCCCTAGAACCCAATAATTAAAATATGCAAATCTCTTCATAATAGTTTGATTTTGGTCTTTGCCCATGGAAAATCCCTCTTGTTTTCAGATGCAAAGCATTTTGTCATTAAGATTTGATTGTTAATTAAATAACAAACATACACAGAACTTTCTAAACCTCTATTTAAAAATAAGGCAAGAGTTTGATAATCTCTTCTAGTAAATTTCCAAACTACGGGTGACCACATTAACAAAAATACAGCTTGAAAAAATTCAAATTTGGTCTTGTGGAAGATTTGAAAAAATATATATATTAGTTTATATACATAGAAAGTTAATCAGCAAGATGGGTGGTTACATGCTTTTTGTGATTGGTTATTTCAAATAATAAGATCTGTAAAACAAATTGAGTTAAATGATTATATATACACATGGAAACTACCTTTCTCTACCCTAACATGCAAGGAGTTTGGTTTCTGAAATCCAAAAAAACTGAATGAGGAACAAATGTTTAGGATCACGAATGCATATCAGAGGTCTCAGATAACCATGGTGTAACAGGATGGGACGAACACGCATAGTTGAATGGTACAGGGCTTTGAAATCAGCAGCTCTGGTGGGAGCTGCCCAAACAGTTGTTGTGTCAGGTGCAGTGGGGGGAGGTGAGGACAGTTAAGGCAGGTTGCAGGGAAGGCTGTCTCTGACTCAGTAGAGGATGTGCTTCTCCTGCCAGTTGGGAGACATCTCAAAGATGTTGATATAATAGAGTGGGACACAGGTGGTGACTGTCACCTTGAAGCTCCTCTGGTCATTGCTATGTGCCTTCAGACTAGGAAATGAGGATAAGATTTCCTGAATTCTTATCCCTGGAGGCAGATGAATGTTGGAAAAACATTTTAGGACAGCTTTGTTTTTGTCTTTTTAAAAATACAAGTCTAGCATTTGCTTAAATGAATATATTCCTTAATGTCACCTGTTTGAGTGATTAATATCTTACCGTCTTTGTAAGGCCTGATGTTATAAAAGCACTTTCATATGCAATATTCTGTTTGATTGGGATCTCAAAATTCATGGGAAGCAGATTGGCTCTGTATTATGAAATCCATATTTAAAATGAGAAAACTGAGGCTGTGAGAGGCGACCATTCTCTACCCTCTTCATAGCTGATAAAGTCAAAGCCAAATGTAAATCTACCTCATTTGGCTCCAGACTTAGTTTAGTGGTCTTTTTATACAAAGCTCCCATTAGGTGGAAAGTTCTGGTTATTTTTATTTTTCCCTTAACTTTACAATCAGCAGGCTAAAGGGCCATGTTTTGTAAAACAACCTCTGGTTTCATACTTAATAAGCCCTTAGCTAACACAGTTGAAAAAGTTTTTGAGTTTAATTTCCTTAGGAGAAAGGTACTTGGTGATTCCCTATTGTAAGGAGTGTTTCAGATATTTGGATTTGTTTATTCTTATTTAAACAAGAATATTGTTTATTGTTATTGTTTATTTGAATAATTGGCATGAGGGTGTCTATAGAAGGGGACATAAACTGCTAGAATAGTAAAAAGAAACTTATTTAAATAGATAACTGAATTAGGGTAAGAAATTAAATTTGATTCTGCAGAAAGCATAAGTATCAGTCTCCTAACCATTTCAAATATTTTGACCTGGTTGTTTGTACTCTCACATTAACCTGAAAAAAAAAAGTATCAATCTGTAAACATACTATGATGGGTGAAAATAGATATTCTACTTGTTTTTAATTCTCTTATTCATTGAGAATTGCATTTGAAGCACTACTTTGTTCTTTATAAAGCATGAAGTCTATGACAGCTTAGGCCAGCTTTATCTTCACTGTCTTCCCTCACAAGATTAACATGTCTCTCTGCTCTTCTGCAATATTTATATGGTTAATCTTGATAACAGGCAGTTTGCAGTCACTAATGTTTGCCAGAGGCACCCACAGAAGCAGATTTAACTGGAGCAACTGTTACCCAGTGAGAATCACATTACCTGGTAATTTCTGCTCTCATTTTAAATGATTCAAAAATGTTTTTGTTGGGAGGTCTGGCATGCCCTCATTAACATGGAGCTGGTCAGCATGGCTGAATCAATCATGCAGGGAGAATTCGTGTCCTGCCAGGCTTGTCACCTCCTGTTAACTCACAAGATAAACTTGGCCTGGGACTTGTCTTGGCTGGAAAGAGTATAGGCTATATTGATAGCAGATGGTGCCCGCTGTATTTGGTCTAAAAGTTCAGCATCACTATGGGACAGGGGCTGATCCAAGGAGGAGACTCATTAGAATAAAGGTTTTATAGTTCACTGTGGTCCCTGAAATTATGCAAAATATTAAATATTCTATTTTAATGTTTTTAAAAGTAGAGTTTTTACCAACAATCCCCAAATGCAGTGATGGGTGAATGATTTTATGGGCTTTGTTCAGAATTGTTTTACCCTACACTTTTAACCCTTACCATTTTTCCCCTTGGTTCCACTCACTCTATAGAAAATAAAATTGAGGCTCTGAAAGGACTGTGTCCAAATGCTACAGCGAGGCAGTGACAGATGGGACCTCTGATATAGGCCAGTACAGACTCCACTACACTCTATCTTTTGTCTTAACAGAAGAGAAGAGTATCTTCCAAGTTAGACATTTGATTTTGTTTGTTTATATACTTATTACTGCAAGTTGTTCCTAGAACAGGAAATCCACACATAGATGCCCCATCTATATAAGTTTCTGAGGGCTTCCATAACAAATTCTCACAAACTTTTTTTTTAAAAGTTTTAACAGGAATTTAATCATTTCTCAGTTCTGATGTCCAGCCATCTACAGTCAAGGTGTCAGTGTGCCCTCTGAACTCTAGGGAATCCTGCCCTGACTTTTCCAGCTTCTGGTAGCTCCAGGCATTCCTTGGCCTCTGGCAACATAACTCCCTCCTTCACATAGACTTCTCATTCTGTTTCTCTTCTTCTGTCTGTTTTTTTTCCTCTTAAGGAAAAAACTTGTTATTGGATGTAGGGTCCATCTGGATGATCTGGAATGATCTCATCTTGAGAGCCTTTACATAATTACACGTACAAAGAAACTTTCCCAAATGAAGTCATATTTGCAGGTCCCAGGGGTTAGGACTTGGACATATCTTTTTGGGGGACCACAATTCAACCCAATGTTCTACTTATATGCTATCTTAACTCACTCAGCACTCTACTCTTCCTAGGAACTTTTTTTTTGAGACAGAGTCCCATTATGTCACCCTGGTAGAGTGCTGTGGTGTCACAGCTCATAGCAACCTCAAACTCTTGGGCTTAACCAATTCTCTTGCCTCAGCCACCCAAGTAGCTGGGACTACAGACACACACCACAATGCCTGTCTATTTTTTGTTGTAGTGGTCATTGTTGTTTGGCAGGCCAGGGCTGGATTCGAACCCACCAGGTCTGGTGTATGTGGATAGCATCCTAGCTGCTGAGCTACAGGTATTGAGCCATATTCTTTCTAGGAACTTTCTAATTTTTACTCTCTTTTAAAATTCCAACCTATATATTTTTGATAATGTGTTAGGAACATTATCAGTGTTTTTCTTGGATCATCCATTCTTTTAAGTCCTTAAGGACAGTGTAAGCTCTTTGAGGACAGGAACTATATATTTTATCTTTGTAGTGTCAATAGGTGGCTGTGGTAGGTGTACAGTTAGTGTTTGTTGAATAGATTTGAAGGACTGTTTGAGAGTTAGAACTTTTTGTTTTGTTTTTTTGTAGAGACAGAGTCTCACTTTATCGTCCTTGGTAGAGTGCTGTGGTGTAACAGCTCATAGCAACCTCAAACTCTCGGGCTTAACCAATCCCTTGCCTCAGCCTCCCAAGTAGCTGGGACTACAGGTGCCTGCCACAAGGCCTGGCTAATTTTTGTTGCAGTTTGGCCAGGGCTGAGTTTGAACCCATCATCCTCGGTATACGGGGCTGGCGCCCTGCTCACTGAGCCACAGGTGCTGCCCTGAGTTGGAACTTTTTGAACACTTACAATCTATTACATTATTCTCTAATGTAGTTACATCAAACAATATCTTCACTATAGCATTTGGCTCCTACTGGAAAAGACATTTGGTAGGTCATGAAGTATGAGCTAAAAAAATCATTTAAAAAGAGTCAGAAAATACTGATACCATGGGCTTCATAAAGATGTAGGAAGGAAAAAACTTATTAGATGCAACTACCCATCTGTAGGTCTTCGTTAGATAGGATATGGCCTGTATTTTCAGCTCTCCTGTGGCATTTTGTAGGGCCACAAATATATCTATTGAATTGCTAGAACTTCAATAGATATTAAAATAATTTATTCTTAGAAAAATTGAGCATAATTGTTTCCAAAAATTAA
Source organism: Arctocebus calabarensis (assembly GCA_963573935.1). Lineage (NCBI taxonomy): Eukaryota > Metazoa > Chordata > Mammalia > Primates > Lorisidae > Arctocebus > Arctocebus calabarensis. Next base: position 583 of record CAUYON010104233.1, on the reverse strand, counting down.
ATCTTGGGAGAAGTGAATAAACAAAACCTCATGTTTTATGAATATTTGGGTAGATTGGCTTAATGTGCCAGCAGAGAAATATTCAATCTTAAAAAGTATGAGGGAGAAAAAAGGAACATGTTTTAAGATACAATCACAGTTAGGTTTTCTATGAAGAAGTCTTGGAATGCTGTATAGTTCCCCGATGTAGTGGTTCAGTGGGACAAGACTCCCCTGAATTTACACTAATGTACACTAAAGTTGGTTAATAGTGATTCCTTCATGTCATATTTATTAAGTAGTACTTAATACTACTCACTCTGAGAGCCCCAGTCTTCAAATTAAAAGATATTAGCTGCATAAAAGCCCAGTTTTGAATTTGGTAAAAAGTATTTGCTTTTTTTTTTCTAAAAATTTTATTAAATCATAATTGTGTACATTGGTGCAATCATAGGGCAGAATTTGCTTCATACACAATCAGAAATATTTTGATCGTACTGTTAGAGATAGCCTTCATGGCATTTTCTTGATCACTATATAAAGACTTGGATACTCTACATTTAATAAGTTTCACCAGTCAGAGACCTCTTTGAGAATCTAGAAA
>CAUYON010104227.1:0-23211 GCA_963573935.1 Arctocebus calabarensis | reverse complement strand
ACATTCAGAAAAGAAATCAGATGATTGCTGCATCGAATATTAAGCAATAATAATAATAATGTGAAGAAAGTAACATTCACATTCAAATAAGAGTATGTCTATTACAGAATGCTTTGACTCTGAGGTTCAGTATGGAGTCATGAATTAACTTCTTCTTCTTCTTCTTTTTTTTTCCCCAAAGTCTCTTTAGGAAAAACAACAATGACAAAAAAACACAACCCTATTGGATTTGCCAATCAGGTAAACTTGTCTAGAAGGCAAGAGGAAAAACTGTTCAAATCGACTTTATTTCTTCAGTATATCTTTTTATTATTATTTTTATTTATTTATTTTTTTTGTAGAGACAGAGTCTCACTTTATCACCCTGGGTAGAGTGCCGTGGCGTCACACAGCTCACAGCAACCTTCAACTCCTGGGCTTAGGCGATTCTCTTGCCTCAGCCTCCTGAGTAGCCGGGACCACAGGCACCTGCCATAATGCCCGGCTGCGGTATATCTTAATATACAGTGAGACAATACAATCTAGATACCAATATCAAAAGGGGGAAAAGGAGCACTGGCGTATTGCACATTTCTCAACATATTAGAAAATACACCACATTGGTTCTATATCTGCACGTTTGTGTGTGTGAGTGCACACATGGTGTGTTTTAAATTCACACACACATGCACTCAGGCATAAATGCATTGTATATGTGGATGGGGAAACACCATGATGGCAGAGATGGGTGTGTGTGTGTGTGTGTGTGTTTGTATATATGTATTCCATTTATACTTACAAACACGAGAATGATGTCAAATCATTGCACATTTCCAATTTGAAATTTCTTGCATGCTGTAAGTTGTTGTTCTAATCTTAAGTGATATTCAAGCTTTTATGTTATTCATAAAACTAGTAACTCAAAATGACGTCTTAGGTACTTTTTAGCATATGATTCTTAAATAAAGCATAAAGAGCATTAGACATTGATACTAGCAAACTATATTATAAAAAGAAAGCTCAGAATGTCTGTAAGGGGTGTGTTCATAGCTGTAGTCTGCAACAGCACAAGATTTGAGGATATGAGCTCTTGGCATGGGCTGCCTGGGCTGATGTGGCTTTGCCATGGATTAACTGTGTGACCTTGAGCACTCCATTTTCTCGTCTGTCAATACATTGAAGAGCTGCAGGACTGTGTCTACACAGCTAACGCAGCCGTAATTACCGCAAGATACCCAAACTCCGTCTGAGCCCTAGAATTCTGTGAGACAGTCATTGTATGAGAAGATATTGGAGCCTCTCTAGCCACCTAATTATGAAGAAAATCAGCTCTCTGTGAACTAAACACTTCAATTATTTTTTTAGCATATGCAGTCATAATATAAAAGAATAGCTTACACAAGTTAGGTTGGAACTGGCCACAGAAGGATGAATATGGTAACAATGGGAGAAACTGCACTGATTTCTAATTCTGCCACAAAAGAGTAAGGATTCGTACACAAGTCACTCTTCCTTTATATGATGCGCTATTAACGTAGCTCTGACTCAGAGAGACTCAGCCGCTGTCCTTTTGCTGAGTGTCACGTGTATCTGTTTCATCTGAACTTTTTACAAGCAAAGTGAAATAAACCTGGAAAGGACCAGCCTGAGCTTGAATTTCACAAAAGGTTCGGGGAATGTGTTTGCCACACAGGAGTCCCGTGCTGAGTCTCCTGGCCTCTCTCTCTTGTCCTCACGAGACAGGCAGATAGTGCATTTTATAGACGGCTGAAAAATGGAGATAAAACCTGGTGATTTCAATGGAAGTGCTTGCTCCTTCCTGAGCAATTCAGTTAACACTGCCCTACGCGGAACACCAGCGAAATGACGCACCTTTCTCCTTAGGTTCTTTCTCTATAGAGAGTGAAAAGGGGAAAAAATATTATATTTCAGATCTTTATACAAGACCACATTTTTCTGGCCAATATTTGAACATTGAAAAAAAAATTGTGTAAGTAGAGATTTCTCATTTAGCCGGTGTTCTCATTTCAACAATAGTTCATTTCTGGTATTTAATTACACGATGTTCCAGAAGATGTCACATCATTCCTGTAGAATAGGAGAGCTTTCCCAGTCACTGTTTTCAATATTTCATCAAGTTGGAGAACAGAACTTTTATGTTGTGAGCATAATCTAATGTTGTAGGATGTAATTTCTGTTTTATTATTTGGATAAAGAAGATGGGAGAAGGATCAGGAGAGAAATGTTTGAATAAACATTTAAAATAAGTTCAAATGCTCATATGTCCTTTTATTAATAGGACACGGGTTATAAGAAAGTTATTGTATATTTTGTAATTTTACTATCCTCTAAGGGTTAGATGAATAAAATACAGACATTAAAAGCTGACATCAGAGAAGCAATAGAACTTAAAATTATTTAAGATTCAGAAACAGACCCCCACAGATATGACCATCTCATTTTTTGACAAAGATGTAAACGAATTCAATTAGGAAAGGATACTCATTTTTCTTGCTTTTTTTTTCCTTTTTCGCATTGTCTTTTTTCTGAGTTTAAAGTACTCCTTTCAACAAATGGTGTGGAAGGAATTAAACACACAAAGAAAAAAAAAATGAACCTTGATCCATAGCTCCTAATTTACCCAGAAACTAACTCTGAAGGCAAAACTGAAAACTATAACATTTTTAGAAAATAACAAAGGAGAAAACACTTGGAACTCAGGACTTGGTCAGGTGTTACTAGACATGATACAAAAAGCACCATCCATAAAAGGAAAAAAAAATCAATAACCTGAACTTCATCAAAATTAAAACTATTTGCTCTGGGAAATACTCTATTAGGAGAAGTAAGAGACATGTGAAAAAACAGTAGTAGATAATTGTAAACTACACATCTGATAGTTGTTAGAATATGCAAGGCCTTCCCAGATAGCAACAGTAAAACAACAATTACAAACCCACAAATAACTAGTCCAATAAGAAGGGGAAGGGGGATGAAGAAATAGTTCATAGAAGTGGATATAAGGATGGCAGACAGAAACATGAAAAATAGGTTCAGGCTCGGCGCCTGTGGCTCAGTGGACTAAGGCGCCAGCCACGTACACCTGAGCTGGCGGGTTTGAATCCAGCCCGGGCCCACCAAACAACAATGACGGCAGCAACCAAAAAATGGCCGGGTGTTGTGGTGGGCGCCTGTAGTCCCAGCTACTTGGAAGGCGGAGGCAGGAGACTCGCTTGAGCCCAGGAACTGGGAGTTGCTGTGAGCTGTGATGTCACAGCACTCTATCCAGGGTGACAGCTTGAGGCTCTGTCTCAAAAAAAAAGAAAAGAAAAGAAAAATAGGTTCAGCATTAAGAGCCATTAAGAGGATATAAATTTAAACCAAATGAAATATCCCTGCATACCTATTGAAAGAGCTAAAATAAAAAATAGCAATGGTGCAGAGTAACTGGATTTCTCAGACATTGCTGGTGGAAGTAGTTTGGCGGTCTCTAAAAATACTTGGCATACACTTATCAGTGTACAACCCAGCAATGTCGCGCTGGGAAGTTATTGCAGAGGTGAGGGTGGGAGTGGAGAATTTTGTCCACATAAAACCTGCACAATTGTGCAGAATAGCTTTATAAGAAATGACTAGAAACTGTCAATAACCGGAATGTTCCTCATCAAGTGAATGGTTAAACAAACAGAGACATCCACGCGGTTGGATGCTATTGAGCAGTAAGGAAAGAGTGAATTACTGATACACACGCCTTGGTTAGATCCCAAGGGCATTTTGTTGAGAGGGGGCTGCGGGGAAGCCAAGTTGCTCTGTGACATCAAGCTATGCGTCTGACCGCAGGACATAAAACCGTGCATACAAACGGTATCAATGTCAGCGCCTTGGTTTTGATATTCTACTGCAGTCATGTATGATAGAACCTCTGGGGGGGCCAGGGAAGACACCTGAACCATCTTCTTCAGGTTCTTTGCAAATTCCTGTTATCTGCAGTAAAAGGTTTAGGAAAGACACAGCCAATGATAAACATCTCTCCCTCTCTCTGGCCTTGTGGACGAGATGGGCAAGTACTGCAGCAGTAAAATTGTTTCAGGAGACAGAAAGAAAACAGGTAATATAGTGACTATGACAGAATTGGAAACAGGAGACACCTGACTTCTTGACGACGTCTCTGGATCACTGGGTTAACTAAACTTGAAATGATGTAGCTGGCAAATTACTAAGTAAGCTAACATATGACCCCATTCTTTACCCCGCCCAAAACAACTTTAAGCATTTTCTGAAAACTATTAAATGTTAACAAAATTTCTTACCAAAATATTTTACCAGGAAGGGAAAACCAAAAATAAAAAAATATATATATTAACTTTACTGTTTACTCCAGGAAATTGCTATAAAGCAATTTATCTGGGCAAACAATTTTCTCCTCTGGGCAAACAATTTTCTCCTCTGGGAGAACAACTCTGCTGCAAGGAAAATAGAAAGAAAGCTCCCTGGTGCAAACAGCTCTTACAAAATCTGTGTAAGATTCTGCAAACTTTCACCTCCCTACGTCCATGAATTCTAAATTACTATTTAGATTGAGTGTGCCCCTTTGTTGAGATGCAGTTAGTATTCTGTCAAAGTGGTGTTCTGATGTAGAAATTTCTGGTGTAGAAATTCTGATAAACATACTATTGTTTTGTTAGCAGTTCTTTTTATTTTTGTTGTTTGGGATTCATTGAGGGTACATTGATTGCCTTTGTTAGGTAAATTCCCTCTTATAATTGTGTCCCATACCCAAGAGATGTGTCACACACCATGGCCCCCCCAAATTCCTCCCTTCCTCCCTTTCCCCCCATTCCCCTCCCCCCCACCATGTATTAGCTCATCTGCTGCCTTCATATTAGAATTGAGTACATTGGACTCTTGCTTCTGCATTCTTGTGATGGTCTTCTAAGAAGAATATGTTCCACTTCTATCCTGGTTAATACAAAGGATATAAAGTCTCCATCTTTTTTAAGTGGCTGAATAGTATTCCATGGTACACATATACCACAGCTTGTTAATCCATTCCTGGATTGGTGGGCATTTAGGCTGTTTCCACATTTTAGTGATTGTAAATTGGGCTGCGATAAACATTCTAGTGAAAATATGATAAAATGATTTCTTCTCTTCTGAGTAGATGCCCAGTAAGGGGACTGCAGAATCAAATGGGAAGTCTAATTTGAGTTCTTTGAGGATTCTCCATACTTCCTGCAGAAAGGCTGTAGTAGTTTGCAGTCCCACCAACAGTATGAAAGTGTTCCCCTCTCTCCACATCCACACCAGCATCTGCAACTTTGGGACTTTTCAGAATAGGGCCATTCTCACTGGGGTTAGGTGATAGAATGTGTTAGGGAAAATTACTTCCTTCTCAATTTTTTGCAATAATTTCTGCAGCAGGGGTATAAACTCTTCTTTAAAGGTTTGGTAGAATTCTGGTGTGAAGGCATCTGGACCAGGGCATTTTTTGTTGTTGGGAGTTTTTTTACGTTTTACAGTTTCTTTGATCTCAGTGCTTGAAATGAGTTTGTCAGGAGATTTATTTATTCTTGGTTACATCTTGGGAAAGGGTGTGATTCCAGGTATTGATTCATTTCCTCCACGTTATGAAATTTCTGGGCATAGAGTTTCTTACAGTACTCAGAAGTAATCTCTTGTATCTCTATGGAATCTGTTGTTATTTCTCTTTTATCATTTCTGATTGAGGTTCTATTTCTTGTTAATCTGGCCTAAGGTTTATTGATTTTATTTATTTTTTAAGAAAACCAACTTTTTGTTTTGTTAATCTTTTGAATGTGTTTTTTCCAATTTCATTAATCTCTGATTTAATTTTGGTTATTTCTTTTCTTCTTCTGGGTTTAGGATTAGATAGTTCTTCTTTTTCCAATCTGTAAGATCGTTCATGAGTTTCTTGGTGCATTCTCTGTTTTTCAAGTGTAAGCATCTAATGTGATAAATTTCCATCTTATGACTATTTTTGCATCATCCCACAGGTTTTGGTAACTTGTGTCTTCATGTATGTTTGAGATATTTAACAATTTCTGCTTTTATCTCTTCTTGAACCCAAATATCATTCAGCATAACATTATTTAATTTCATGCCTTTGCATGGGGATGCACATTTTTGTTATGGTTGAGTTTCACCTTTATTGCCTTGTGGTCTAAGAATAGACAAGGAATAATTTCTATTGTTTTAATTTTGCTGAGGTTTGATTTGTATCCTAGGATGTGATGTATTTTTGAATATGTTTCATGAGATGATGAGAAAAAATGCATATTTCTTTAGCTTTGGGATGGTGTATTATGTATATGTCTGTTAATCCCATTTCTTCTAGGGTCACATTTAGTTTCTTTTCATGTTTGTTTAGTTTCTGTTAGAGGATCTGTCAGAAGGTTGTTAAAAGTCCTCAGCTCTTATGGTGTTATGGGATATCATATTTCTCAGACAGCTCAAGGTCTGTTTCATAAATCTGGAAGCATTTAAGCTGAGTACATAAATATTTAAAATTGAAATATCTTTGTGTTGTATTATTCCTTTGACCAGCATGACGTGCCCATCTTTGTCTTTCTTTAGTTTTTTTGTAATCCACTTGTATCTGAGAATATGATTGAAATCCCTCCTTTCTTCTGATTTTGATTTGCTTGAAATGCTGTTTTCCATCCCTTAACCCTGTGTCTTGATTTGTCTTTCAGGGCTAGGTGTGCCTCCTAGAGACAGAAAGCATATGAATGGCTTGTACTTTTTTTATACATTCAGCCAGCCTATGTCTCTTCAGTGTGGAATTCAATCCATTGACATTTATTGAAAGAATTGATAAGTGTGGTGGAATTCTATTCACCTTATTTTGTGAACATCTGTTGTGTAGTTTTATCCCTTGTGCCACTGTGGAAGCTAAGTTTTGACCTTTAGCTTCAGGGTGTTCCTTTGTGATATTCAGTGTTGAAAGTAGGTCTTGGTATTTCCCACAGAGCTGGTTTTGTGGTGAATTTCCTTAGTGTTTGTATATCTGCAAAAGATTTGATTTCTCTATCAATTTTGAAGCTTAGTTTATCAGGATACAGAATTCTGGGCTGAAAATTGTTTTGTTTAAGAACATTGAAGGTGGGGGCAGCACTTGTGGCTCAAAGGAGTAGGGCACCAGTCCCATATACCGGAGGTGGTGGGTTTAAACCCAACCCCAGCCAAAAATTGCTAAAAGAAAAAAAAAAGAAGTTCAAGGTGGATGCCTGTTTTTTTTTCTGGTTTGGGAAGTTTCAGTTGAAAAGTCTACAGTCATCCTAAAGGCTCTGCCTCTGTTGGTCAGTTGGCACTTACTCCCGGCTATTTGCAGATTTTACACCTTCATCTTGACTTTGGACAAGTTCATTACAGTATGTCTTGGAGAAACTCTGTTTGAGCTGAGATAACTTGGGGTTCAATATCCAATGAAAAGGAGTATGTTAGGATCTTTAGAGAAACCTTGGTAGTTTTCCAGTCTCCAGTAGGGCTTTTATTCCTTTAGAACAATCTTCTTCCCCTTCAGGGATCCTTTTTGAAGTCTTCTAGTGCTCTAAGTTACTGTTCTGCTTTCTCGTCCTTCTTTTCTGCCTCTTTAACTAGTGAATTAACTAGAACAGTTTATCCTCTACCTCTGAGGTTCTCTTTTCTCCATGCTCTAACCTATTTTCAATACTTTCTACTGCATCTTTACGTGTCCTGATCACCTCCTTCATTTCCTTAAGCTCTGCCATATCCTTTCTATATTCTATATATCTCTCATCTGACTTTTGGTTCTATCTTTTCATTTTATCATCCATTTCCTTTATTGCCTTTATCATCCATATTTTGAACTCCCTTTATGTTAAGTCCATTAATTCTTTATAGTTGGAGTCTTCTGTAGTAGCTGCCTCATGGTCCCTTGGGGGAGTTCCTCTTTTTTTTTTTTTTTAGCACATTGCCCAGATTTTTCTGTTGGTTTCTCCTCCTGTGTTCTATCTTTTCGTTCACCTCCTTGTCCTCTTTCCTTCTCACTTCCTCATTTGCTTCAAGTTACTTTATCTTAGAACTTAGGTCTTGAAATGGCCTCTTGGTATAAGGCCAAAAGGAAGAGAAGGGTAAAGAATAAACAGGGAGAAACAAGAGGGAAAGATAGAAAGAATAAAAATGAAGGAAAGAAGAAGAAAAAAGGAAGAAATGAAAGAAAAGAATTAAACAAGAGGACAAAAGGAGGCTAGGAAGAGAGAATGGGAGTGATAAAAGAAATGCTATTAATTGGTAGGGTGCTAAGGCTATGCCTGTAATTCAAGGATATTGAGGGGTTGGTCTGGGTGGCTTCTTTAAAATTGGGATCTCCTTACTAGCCTGAGAAAAGCCAAACTCTTCCTCTGCCAAAAATATGATGAGAAAGAAACAAGCATAAACCAACAGAAGTTGAAAAAAAATAAAAATAGAAAAAAAATAGCAAACCACTGAATTTATATTATGATAATGTAATAATCATTAAATTATATGATTCACCTAAAAGTTCTATTCAATGCTTAAATTTGATGTAGTAATGAAGTAGTGTCACACGCTGTGCTTTGAGTACCTACCAACATTTCCTTTCCCTCTTTTACTTCCTACCAAAATTCTCCTCTTGTTATAAAGCCTGGAAATGTCAGACTCTTATCTGCCACCCTCCCTTAGAGTAAAGCAGGGCCACAGATCTGGTTGAAAGGATGAAAGCAAAATGTCTTCTCTACGGGGTGTGTGGGTGTGCGCTCAGGTGTGTGTGTGTGAAGTCTGTTTGTGTGAGGGCATCTGATATCCTTCTTGGTAAAGAGACAGTGCTGTAAGGATAGAACCTTAACTTCCTTTCTTCTTTTGGATGCTATTGTGTGAGGATGTGATACAAAGACATGCAACATTAATCTTGAAACAGGAACACCACAATCTGGAAACAAGAAGCCGGTTTGCTTAGAAAGACCAAGTGGAAGGATAATTTTTGTGACATTGAGACACTGAACTTGGACTGGGTAACATGGCTCACACCCATAATCCCAGCACTTTGGGAGGTAGAGGCATGAGGATTGCTTAAGGCAGGAATTAGACTTCTAAAGAGTTGCAGTATTTATTTCATTATTTAATTAATTGTCAATAGGTTATACAATTAAATAATGGAATTTACAGGTTCCAGTTCATCTGTAATTCAAATAGTGGACACATGAAGTATCTTGAGTGATATTATTTGCTAAAAATTCTATTTAATGTGAAGTAACATTTTCTCAAGGAAATCAATACCACATGCCTTCTTAGAGATATTAATGAGAGTATTTTAAAAAATCACAATTGTTTAAAAGCTAAGAATTAGCCACATTTAAAACATCATGCACAAAAATCATTTTGTCAGGTACCTATGGAAAATTTAGTCTTCAGTTAAATTTTAGTAAGAGAGAGAAATAGGAAATGATAGAGCTACTTCTTGCTGAATATTTGCCACCTTTTTTAAAAGAAGATTCCAGGCTGGTCTGAGTGCTGTGGTAGTTACTATTACTTGATCACAACCAGTTACAGCTTCTTTTGTTCCTTGTCAATTTCCACTGCTTCACTTGACTAGCCTTAAAAATTAAAAGAAAGAAAATTTCAAAATAAAGTCTTGTATAAAAAAGTGCAATGAGAATTCCTTTTAAGATGTTGAAATAAGCATAAAGGTCAAATTTTTTCTGTTTGAATTTCCTATGAAAATGATCAATAAAATATAGGAATGGGCAGCACCTATGGCTCAAGGAGTCGGGCACTGGCCCCATATACCGAAGGTAGCAGGTTCAAACCCGGCCCTGGCCAAAAAAACTGCAAAAAAAATTAAAAATAAAATAAGAACATAAATAAAATATAGGAATAAGGAATAACGTGCAATCACACTGAAAACTAAATAATGAATTCATCCATATGTCTAAAACCTCAGAATCAACTGTTTTTACGTATTGTGATCATGAGATAGTGAACATTATTTTATAAAGTAATGTACCGCCCGCAGCCACTTACTTCATTATCAAAAACAGTGTGAAAGAACCTTGAAACAAGACCACCTTTATTTCAGTCCGCCATGAATAGTTTTCTTTTTTTTCTTCTTTTATGTATTTGACATAAAAGCTCACACCTTTATGGAAGTTAGACAAAATGGGTTTTTGTGTTCTGATAGATTTTTTAAAATAACGGTGATACATTTAGTCATGAATCGTGGCTTCATTTAGCAGGACTTAATGGGTAGCCTTCCTTTACTTCTCATTAGAGCATCACTCACGGAGCACTGCTTGATATTTTTCATGAGTTTGTGTGGTAACATATTTGGACAAAATTTCATTAGGAGTTATGCATTCATTGCATTTTTATGCAATAATGTGAAATTTAAATGGGAATATAGACCTAAGTGGAACCTCCTTGAAAACTCCAGCTTATATTCACACTTTCTAATTTTTAACTTTTTAAAGAGAGGAAAATTTTAACTGTATGTAATTATTCAGGGGTGTTTGAGTTCAATAAAAGGACTTTGTTGAGTGCTCAGAGTAGCCCACCTTTTGTTTTTTTCTTAATAATCATCCAAATTATTGTGAAACATAAATTATCTTTTTTTATTTGACCTAAATGCTACAAACATGTAGGACTGATGCTGATTTTTTTGGTTACAATTTGGTTTGGAGACCTTGATTTAATCCCTGCTGTACAGTCTTAAAAGGCAAAGTCATCAGACTACAGAGATTATATTTTATTTTAATTTTAATTTTTACTTTTTAAAAATTAAATTATAGCTGTGTACATTAATGCAATCATGGGGTACAATGTGCTGGTTTTATATACAATTTGAAATATTTTCATCAAAATGGTTAACATAGCCTTCACACTATTTTCTTAATTATTGTGTTATGACATTTATATTCTACATTTAGCAAATTTCACATGTACCCTTGTAAGATGCACTGTAGGTGTACAGAGATTTTAAAAGAAAAAAAATTGATTTCTTATTTTACTCATGACAGAGAAACATTCATAAATAAGTTCTCAGAGACTATGGGTGCCAAAAAATCTTTTAAAAGAAATCATTAAAATACAAAATCCTGTCAAATGAACAACAAATCAAAATAAAGTGATAGTTGGGAATTGTATTCCAAGTGCTGAACAGTTAAATACACTTGAACCAATGCATTTTTTTCTAAATATATTTATTTTATTTATTTTTATTTTTATTTTTTTTGAGACAGAGCCTCAAGCTTTTGCCCTGGGTAGAGTGCTGTGGCATCACAGCTCACAGCAACCTCCAACTTCTGAGCTCAAGCAATTTTCCTGCCTCCGCCTCCCACATAGCTGGAACTACAGGTGCTACCACAACTCCCGTCCATTTTTTGGTTGCAGCCGTCATTGCTGTTTGGCGGGCCCAGGCTGGATTCGAACCCACCAGCTCAGGTGTATGTGGCTGGCACCTTAGCTTCTTGAGCCACAGGCGCCAAGCCTCTCAATATATTTATTACAAAAAAATGATTACTGGGTAAATATTTTGCATGTGTTAAGTTATATTTTTTGCTTCTGATATTTTCATTTGTATATGATACTTGGACCGCACTTTCTGGCAGCTGCTTGAGCACCTAGGCACATGGAAAGAACAGATGAAAAAATTTACTTTGAGACCGTGCATTTTAAAATGTACTTTTGAAATTTCTGGCATAAATAATATCTTAACTTTAGTTTATCCATAGCCAAAAATGTGTTCAGAAATAATAGATTTAGAAAAAAATGCATTGTAATATGACAATTTTTTCTGCTTTCAAAGTCAGAAGGCGAGAGCATCGGACGCTTCCAGGCTTGACCAGCTGGGATCCTGTGTCTGCGGGAAGGTCTCAGAGATGATGTATAGAGATTTGAGCATAGCGGAAAGCCTCTCATTTCTGAGGAGATGCCCAGAACATGAAGCATCTTTTGGAACAGCTTTACACTGTTCCAGCATAAACAGAAAACAGAAATAGTAACATTTAGTTTATAGGTTTGAAAGGACTAATGCCAACAAAAAATGGAATTCATTGCCTCCCAAAGGTAGCCCGTTTCTAATATCATGATCTATATAAACACTTTCCCCTTCTCCAATTGTATCCGCAGGTGCTATTGCCAGAAAAAGAAAGAGGTAATTCTCTCGTAACAAATCTTAAGGCCAAAATTATCAGTAAGTCTCAGAAGTTACTGAGTTTAACTTAAAAATGTTTAGATTCAGTTTTTTTGCAGTCAAACAGTGAAATGCAAGTTTAAAGTTAAGATTAATTTTGTTTATAAAGATATTTTGTGAAATGACATTTTGGTGTACCTCAAACTAAAGCTAAAAACTAAATTTTCAAAAGATAATTAGTGAGAGGAAAAACGTGTAATATAAAATTTTACTAATAACAAAATTCTAGTAAATATACACACGAACCTGGAAGTGACTATTATTAATATCTCTATAATTCCCAAAGAATCAAAAGAGTCTTTAATCTTGATGTTTATGATTTGAGAATTATAGGTCTTAATATAAATTTAATAACAACATGAATTACTGTAAAAGTAAAAATAGCATACATATTATATAAATTACAATAATTAAATAAGCTCAGGAACACATTATACATGGAGAAAGATATACACCTTTAAGCAAATATCTAGTGAGGACAAATAAAATTCCATACCCCCTCCCCCACACTAATAGACACTCTTTTGGATAAGAGTTTAGTTTTTTTTTTTTTATTTTTGTAGAGACAGAGTCTCACTTTATCACCCTCGGTAGTGCCGTGACGTCACACAACTCACAGCAACCTCCAACTCCTGGGCTCAGGCGATTCTTCTGCCTCAGTCTCCTGAGTAGCTGGGACTAAAGGTGCCCACCACAATGCCCAGCTATTTTTTGTTGTTGTTGTTGTTGCAGTTTGGCTGGGGCCGGGTTTGAACCCACCACCCTAGGTATACGGGGCCAGCACCCTACCCACTGAGGCATAGCCGCTGCCCAAGAGTCCTAAATTTTATAAGTAACCCATATAAAAACCACTGCTTTATTTCTTATGAACTTATTTATACAACAGATAGTATCTCCAACTGGATTCCAAATCAAACCCAATTATAGGATGTGTACAGAGTTCTATCAAATGATATAGAATGCTAAGATGCAAGGAATACATAAGGCCGATCTAAAATGAAAAATAAAAATATTAAAAAGTAAGTGTTATTATACTCTGTGAGACAATGCAAAATGTACATTTAAAACACTAGGTTAAAAAAAGTTGGCCATTCATACTTATAAAAAGATAGTCCACCAACGAGCAATACCTTTCAAGAAACTATGAACTTCAAGATGTCACCAACAGGACAGAATGGGATGCTTCTGACTCTCCCTCCACCCAGCGTGTGAACGTCTGTCCCTGGACCAATTTCCTTTGGGTGAAAGTCAGAGAATGGCCCCGAGATTCCTTCCCGTGAGGCAGCTAACAAAGCAACACTGAATAAGCTGGAAAAAGAGAGGTGCGGCTGGACAGAACTCCACTCCAGACACTGGGCCATAAACACCCAGTTTCTCCCTGAGGTTGAACACGGTCTGAACCTCACATACAGGGGTTTGGCCTCATGTTTCCCTATGGTTTGCCGCTTCATTCACCAGCTGTGAGAACAGAGGGTGTTAGATATGCATGCACCCCTCCAGATCACAAGAAATAAAGCAGTGCTTTTATGTGGGTGCACAGGCATTTTCAGGGACTTCATCACCCTAGAAAGAGTGCAAAGGTCGGGCTATTTTTATTACTGTCATTATCATCATTATTATTATTGCTATGAATCACTCTTCCAGTGGCTGCTGGGTGGCCTGGCTTCAATTAGCTTCCATTAGAGAGTGAAAGAGACAGTCACTTACTCACCTGCCACTTGTCTAAAAGGAGTTTGAAACCATACCAAGTGCTCTCCTATTACGACATCCACCTACAAGACTGAATTATCAATCTCCCAGCTGTGGGAATGGAAGGGACTGTAGGGAATGTCTGTCTACAAGTTGGGGAAAGGTGGCATCTTTAAACAGGTGTGCAAACATCTCCAGGGACCTCATGCCTCTGGAACAGTGCCCAGAAGGAGACTAAAAACACCGAGGACTCCCCATTTCTTCACAGAAGGATCACTTGTACATCGAGATCCCTGGTTGGGAAAGCGACCTTCTGGAAGAAGACACCTTACACTGAGAAATCTTAGGCACATGCACCTCTGCTTTGGTCCCAGAACAAAGAAGTGGCTTTGAATGAATATCCAAACACATTCTGGGGTTATGCCCCGTGGAGAAGTGCAGAGAAGGCTGCACTGGGTCTCTAATGAGGACAAGCTAACCATAGCTCTCTGGTAGGCAGAGAAAGAGCTCACCCCTTCAGGAAACCTCCCTGTGGATTGCTCTGGAGATAAATAGGCCTCTCAGATATTTCTGGAAGGAGTCTAGCCATACGAAAGTCCACAACTTCCAGAAGTCCACATCTTCTGCAAGTCCACAGCTTCTACAAGTCCCCACAAGGGACTATCTCCTTAAAAACGAAGCTCTGGAAATTGAGAGGGCTTTGCGATCTTAGGTAACCCAAGACCACAGAAAATAAACAGGTAGACAGAACTATACAGGCCTACTCCCAGCACCTCTCTCTCCAGAATCAGAAGGTGCAGGCTGATCGTGAATACAGAGGTTTGCCATAGATTTTTTTCCCAGCTTAGTCCAGACAGAGTAGGAGATATTCACTCAGGTCCAGCATCTCCAGGAAGACAGAAAAAATTAAAACTCACATTCACCACTCTAATCTTTCCAGCCACTTCTGAGGAGCCTGGCACCTAATATATTGGTGGTCCTGATGAGATGTGGTATTTCCTAAGCTCCACGGTCCACCCAAAACAAAGGTAGCAGTCTGGACAAACACAAAAAGAGGCAGCCTAAGAATGTCTGGCCAGACGGACTGGTGGAAACATTCTCTTACCCAAGTCCAGTCTAACAAGACAGAACGAGGCAGGTGTCTTATAAAATGCTCAGAGACAAAGACAATCCAGGGAAATAAGAAAAGCAGATGAATATGTTATAAACAAACAAACAAACAAAAAACAAGATAAATTTCCAAAACCAGCCCAAAGGTAGTGAATGTCTGTGATTTACCCAACAAGGAATTCAAAGCAGTTATTGTGAAGATACTCACAGAGGTCAAAGCATCAGTGAAGGAACAAACTGAGAACATCACCTGAGACTCAGCAGTAAGCAGAGATCACAGAGCTGGAAAGTGCTGTGTCCTCACCAGAAGACTTGATGGGGAATCCCAACAGCACGCTAGACCAGGGCTTCTCAACCTCTTTTATCTCATGGCACCCTTGAACCTGTAGTTAAACTTCCGTGGCACACTCCATTATGTTGATCAAAAAAAAGTACAAAAAGAATAAATTTACTGCTCTTTGGACTTCTTTTGAAAATAATTTAATTGATGGTCTTTAAAATTTTTCACAGCACTCCTGAGATCCTCTTGTAGAACCCCGTGTGCCACCGCACACCGGTTGAAAAATCACCGCACCAGACCAAGGAGGGAATCAATGAACTTGAAAACAGATGATTTAATTTGTGGGGCAAAAAATAATTTTAAAAGAGTGAAGATAGCTTAAAAGACTCATGGAACACCATCAAGAGAACAACTTATGAATCACGGGCATATCAGATGTAAAAGAAAGAGAGAAAGGGATAGAAAATATATTTTTTAAAAAAGTAATGGCAGAAAACTTTTCAAGTTAGAAGTGGTTAGAAAGCAAGATTGAAGATATCTGTAGGACACCAAATAAGATGAACCCAAATAGAGCCGCACCAAAGCACACCATAGTCACTTTAGCAAAAGTTAAGGGCAGATTATTTATTTTCATTAAATAATCAGATTTCCTTTAAATTCTGATCTTGAGAAAATACATGAATCATAATCCTATTAATAAGAGTAAGGAACAGAGAGGAAGGAGAAAATATGGAGAGACAGCAACTGAACTTCATTTTGTACATTCTGAATGTGACATGCCCTGGCAGGTCTGTGTGGAAATAATAGTAATGACAAAAATAATAATAGCACAAATTAAATGCTTAAATTCAGCATGTTCTGTATGATTCATTCCACATGTTTTTAAAAAATGTTATCCTCATGACAATATTATTTAATACTTGTCATTATTTGTATTTAATAATGAATAATCTGAGGATTAGAGATATCAAAGATGGCGCCCAAATGGAAGAGAGAAATTTAAAAATAATCATTTGAACATAAACTGTTTATGAAGTTCAAACTTTCTACCTCCATTTTCTACTGTTTTTTTAAGGCCATTTTAGAAAACAAGTAAGCGAATAAAAACCTCCCAAAACTGGGCATTGTCTTCAGAAATCCTAAATTTCGTTGGGTGCCCTAAACATTTTTGTAACCAGACAATTCTGGTTTTAATTATATGACTGGGCCGACAGCCTAGAGGATAATTACAGGCATTTAAAATTTTCTAGTGAATTATTGTATTTTGTGAATCAATTAGATGTAAGATATGCTGTTGATAGATATGCAAAAAGACAGGTCTGGTTTTTTGTGTTAAATTTAATCATTATGGTACAAGCCTTCTGGGTGATGTTTCTTGTATTCATTAAAGTAGATTATAATATTGACTGTTTATATCCACGAAGAGATTACATCGTATAAGGATATGCTGTGATTTTTCAAATGTACTTGAACTTGATTACAGTATTAAAAATTATGACCCAAATAGTATCACATAAATATCACTTAATTTTGCTTAACTATGCATTACTTTTTAGAAATAACATTCTGCAAAATGCATCTCGGATTGACATAAAAGTTTAGTATATTGTCTGGAATCCTCACCAATTTGGTGAATTCATAAGCAGAACATGAAAATCACAAAGCTGTGTCTAAAAGAAAAAATGAGAGACAAACTTATCTCTGGGGATCTTCTTGGGAGTACTAGAAGATTTTTATTTTATTGAAGTGATTAAGTGAGCTTTTATGATGATTGCAGCTGTCTAAAGAGAGTATAGGAAGTTATTAAAACTATCAAAGTGATGAAGGCAGGGGAGCTAATGGTTAAAAGTATGGGAAGTCAGGGAAGACTGGCCCACCTACTTTAAAGGATTGCAAGTCATTCAGTGAATGTTTTTTCTCAGAAATGTTTGCTTGCAGTTTGTCTTCTGTTCTTTTTACGTTCATGTCCAGAACATACCTCAATGCTCTTATGGTAGGAAATTTGTTACTGTCTCTTTTCCCCCTGGCTTTTAGTTATGAAATTTCTAAAACACACAGAAAAAATAATATAGCAAATACCTGCTATTCTTCATCTAAATTTAGCAATTGTTAGGATTTTCCATATTTGCTTGCATATGTGTGTGTGTATGTGTGTATTCTAATTCATCCTTGAATATTCTAACTTACATCTTTAGGAATAGGTATTCATTAGGAGTTCTTTATCAGGGTCAATGAAAAGGGAGAATTTAGTGTAATGATTAAGAGAGAAAGTCATAGGGAGCTAAGTTTGAATTCCAAACCTGCCAGATGCTTGCTGCATGAAATGCTTTGCTTCTTAAAACTTCATTTCATATATAAAATGGGAGTGAAGGCTGGGAGTGGTAGCCTGTAATCCCAGAACTCTAGGAGGATTGCTTGAGCTCAGGAGTTCCAAACTAGCCCGAGTAAGAGTGAGACCTTGTCTTTACTAAAAATAGAAGAAGTAGCCAGGCCTTGTGGCAGACACCTGTAGTGCCAACTACTTGCTATTTGGGAGGCTGAGGCAGGAGGATTGCTTGAGCCTAGGAGTTTGAGGTTGCTGTGAGTTGTGATGCCACTTCACTCTACCAAGATCATCAGACTGAAACCCTATCTCAAAACAAAACAAAACAAATAGTAAACAAACAAATAAAGTTGGGGGTCAAATGGTTCTCTATTCACATTATTATTGTGGGGTGAAATAAGAGAGTGTGCAAAATGTCTTCACCTCAAGCCATGTGCAAAGGGAGTGCTCAGTTGGACAATGGAATTTTCTTAGGTAGTTGTTTCTTCCCGTCTTTGCCCTACTGCTCCTGGTTGATGTTTAAGTATTACATACTGACAGCTAGTATGACATCAAATTAAGATCCAAAATGGAAATTCCGAAATGTGACCCAAAAGTTTGGAGAAAGCGCAGTTCTGTTGCTTAACTCATATTGACATTATTCCCTTTAAAACTGCTCTTAAAAATAAATAAAATAACCAGCAGGAAGACTTGCTTACAGTCCTTTGCGGAGAATGAATCGATTAGCTTTCCTATACCCAAGCTAATTTGCATTTACTTAGGAAGAAAGTAGGAAGTTTGATTAATGTCTTTATTTTCCTGTGACTTTTAGTTAAGAAATTTCTAAAACATACAGAAAAAATAATCTAACCGAATATCTGCTATTCTTCATCTAGATTTAGCAATTGTTAGGATTTTCCATATTTGCTTGTGTGTGTGTGTATTCTAATGCATCTGTGAATATTCCAGCTTACATCTTCAGGAATAGGTATTCTTTAGGAGTTCTTTATCAGTGTCAATAACAAGGGAGAATTTAGTGCAATGTTTTCAAAGGCAGGTGTGGTTTGGGAACTCTTAAGCACCCACCTAGAAGTGACTTCATTCCCAGTGTCTGTATCTGTCATTTGGAAGCCTTTTGTCATGTGGCTTTGCTCACAGGGAAGGTGAGAAGAGTAATTAGAATGAGGTTAGAATTCTTTGACAGCTCTTACTGCACCCAAGTGGTGCACCAGACCCTCCCACCTCGTGGCTGTTAAGCGGGGGCATGACGATCCCTGTATCTCCCTTTTTCTCCCCACTCCCTCGTCCCTCCCTCCAGCTTAAATTGAATAGAGTTTTTCTCTTATTCGCCACACACATCTCTTATGGTGTGTACTAGGTCATTTTCCGGCTTCATATCAGTATTGAGTACAGTGGATATATGCTTTTCCATTCTTGTGATAACTTTACTAAGAAGAATGTGCTACAAATATCCCTTGTTTCATTGCTGACTTTATTTATTTTACTATTTTTTCTTTTTTATTTCATTCTGATTAAAGGTGTTTCTATTTTGTTTATTTTTTACAAAAACCAACTGTTCATATCATTGACTTTTTGTGCTGATTTTGGCTTAAATTTTCATGTCTTACTCTGCTGACCTTGATCAGTTATTTTCTGCTACTAATTGTGAGTTTTTCTAGTACTATGAGGTGCATAATTAGATTATTTTTTCAAGGTTTTCTACATTTTTCCTGCAGATATTTGCTGCTGTGAACTTTGCTCTTAATGACTGCTTTTGCTTTATCCCATAGCTTGGAATATGCTGTATTTTCATTTTCATTATTCTAAGAAATTTTAAAATGTTCTTCTTCATCTCTTCATTGACTCACTTGTCATTCAGGATCATATTGTTTACTTTCCATGTGTTTGTATATTTTCAAATATTACTCTTGTTATGGATGTCAAATTTAATTCCATTATGATCAGAAAAAAATATCTGGTGTGATTTCAAATTTAAAAAAAAAATTAAGATTTTTTTTGCATCTAAAGCTTTTCTTTCTTTCTGAGATAATCTTGTTAAGCAGTTAGCTATATATAAACAGGACAGGTGGTTGATATGGTTAAGCTATTTGGGACTGGTTTGGATCAGGATAACCTGGGCTATTGAAGGAATTGCAGGTGGGCTGTTAAGACCCTGTGAGATTTTCAAGAAGTAGATGATACTTCTCAAAGTTGTGTATAGAACCCCAAAATGCATCTCCCACAGAGCCTGCTGTCACTAGGACGGGGACCAGCTTGTTGTGCAAATTGTTAGTAGACAAACTTTTTCTTGCTAAAACTTTAATTGTTCTTTTCAATTTTGGGGGCAACAACCTGGAGCCACTACAGTGCTCTAACAACTTGGTAATCAATATTGCTCTCTAGTCAGCCACATTCAAATCACAAAACACATTTTATAAGCAATTATTTTAAACATACAAAAACTATGTTGACAAACAAGAAAAGTGAAATATAAAAGAAATTCTATACCTGAACTTCATCTTCCCCTACTTTTAACGTTTCTTATTTCCATTTGTATATTTTATGCCATCTTTCTTTCAAAATGTTGTAGTTATTTTTGACAGGTTTGTCTTTCAGTCTTCTTACTCAAAATAAAAATGGTTTATACACTGCAGTTGCAGCAATACAGTGTCCTGCATGTGTGTCCTTGTTAGAGTTGCACTGCCTGGAGCTGGGCGAGGGGTGACACGGGCATAGGCTTGGCTGCTGCTGGTGTCTCCCTGGGTCATGTGCACTTGAAGCCCATGGGCTCAGAGTCAGCACAGTCACAGCAATTGCCCAAGCACTGCAGCCTTTGAATCTATTCTAAGCCCCAGACTGATTTTTGCCAGCTGGGAGTAGGGCTAGCTAGCATCTCTATTTTCGGATAGAGGATTTCCCCTTTTCCTGGCTGGTCTAAATGTTCCCACTGTGGGCACCAGGAGTATTCTTCTCTGTGCTGTGTTCCCCTCTGACAGTGCATCTCTGAGTCCCAACTCAAGGTCCCACAGTCACTTTACTTTCTCTCCCCAGGGGATAGAAAGTCTCTCCCCTCTCAGCCTGTGGAGTGGCAATGCCAGGGGAGGCATGGCATAGGTGTGCAAGAATGTCTCTTTTATCTTTTTCAGTGTCTCTTCTCCTGATGTTGTCATAACCAACTGGGCAAGAAGACCCCTAATGGCCCCTAACTGTTTCAGCCTGAGTCCCCATCCGTCTCCAACCCCCCTTATTAGCTTATTACTGAGAACAGGTTTCAGAACAAGGAAGTTCTCTGAGTTCCCAAAGACTCCTAACCACAGGTAGAACAATGGTGGAAACTCACTCCAGCAGAGTCTCCCAGGTTACTAAGTTTCCCAAGCTACTGAGCTTTCCAAGCTGACCCTTTGCCAACCGCCATGCAACAAGCCCCCTGAGCTGCCACGCAGTAGCCCCTGAGCCAATTGTCTGACTGTAACCCCGCCCTGTAATTGGCCACGTTTCGCTTTTGTACATGCTTGCTTTGCCACATCAGCACAAAAGGAGTATAAAAATCAGCCTGTACTGCACTTAGGCACTGTTTGCCCTTTGGGACAGCGGTCTGCCTGTGCAGGTATAATAAATCATCACCATGTGATTTGAGCCTAAAGTAGGGTCTGTGTTTCCTTATGGGTGGCGAGAGTTACAACAATGTAATGTTAAAACCAGGTATTGTGATTGCTTACTTGATTTCTGGTTCCTTTGAAAATGCTTTCTTTGGTGGGCAGTACTTGAATTTGGTTTTCTTGCAAAAGTACAACTGCTGGTGATTTCCATCCAGCCATTGTGTCCCCTTGTGCCTATGTTTCCACTTTTCTTTCCCCCCACAGTGACTCTACACGGTACTGATGGCCACCTCCAGTCTGTATTAGTGAGGATTCTGAGACTCGAGACGGTGTTTTGTTTAATATCACACAGCTAGCAAATAATGCAGTTGCAATTTAAACTTAAGCTTGCCTGCTTCTGAAATTGGTACTCCTTCCACTATAAAAGAGGTTCTTCAAATGTAGTTCTCAACCCAAGGGCATCAATATCACTTACAAGAAATATAGATTTTATGAACCAACCCAGATCAAGCCAAGTCAGAATCTGTGGGAATGAGCTGTGTGTTTACAAATCCTCCAAGTTGTTTTGGTACACACTAAAGAATAAGACTCTTTGCAATATATTTTTCCTTAGCAGTATTTGATATTTAGAGAATTTTGAGAAGCAAATAGGTGCTGAAAGTAGGCAGATCTAACTTGGCAATTACTGCTCTGATGATACGTCTCTGAAGATCTCATAATCACAGGCTAGATTAAAATAACAGTAGGAGATTTAAGTGGAGTTCCCATGTGCTAATGTTGCACACTTGAAAAATCAAAAACGTTGGAAATGGAAAATAAGTATTAGTGCTTGTTGATATGCTTCTTTGGGCAAAGATCTATTTTGTTTCCACAATTTATACTTAAAGTTAAAAAGCATTTAAAACATAGACTTAACTGGCCATAGCAATGCTAATCCATTAAAAGATAACTAGAACTGGGGGGGCGCCTGTGGCTCATCTAGTAGGGCGCTGGCCCCATGTACTGAAGGTGGCAGGTTCAAACCTGGCCTTGGCCCAACTGCAAAACAAAAAAATAGCCCGGTATTGTGGTGGGCGCCTTTAGTCCCAGCTACTTGGAAGGCTGAGGCAAGAGAATTGCCTAAACCCAGGAGTTGGAGGTTGCTGTGAGCTGTGTGACGCCAAAGTGAGACTCTGTCTCTACAAAATAAAACAGACAAACAAACAAAAAAAACCCTAGAACTTATGTGTACTTTTGATTTATTATGTAAAGTGTATAAAATCTAGTGTAGTGTGCAGTTGGGTGTTGGATTCTTCGTACCTTTCAGTACAGTGTGTTTACGGCCTGCCTCTCTGACCTTATGACGTCAATCTGTGGGACCAGAGTGTTAATGAAATGTTGCAGAATAGATTGTGAGCAAATTGGTATATCATGCAGATACCTTCTTTCTTAGAATGTAAAAGAAATGCAGTTTTATTTTTGCTTGTGCCTCAACTCTTTAAGTGGATATTAAAGGGCTTGGAGAAAAAAATAAAAAAGAATAAAAGTAGGGGATTTCCCTTGATAACATCTATGAAACCACTGGAGGACAATGGCTAAGAGAACCTGCCCAGGGAGGAATCCTACCAGAATATCCCATTAGTGCAGAACAGGTGGATAATGCTAGTAGGGAGACCAGGAAATTGTTCAAAGAGAAGAACATTCTCCTCAGGACATCTCAGCTGACTCTGTGAAACTGTTGGTTCTGATGCTTATTAGGAAAGTTTTGCTCAGTGACTACTTTGAAAAATATTTGATAGAGAGACAATTTGAGAGCTGTAATTTTCCTGATTCGAGATACGCTGTATTTGTTTCTAATTTACTATTATTAATGTCTTGCAAATTGGAATATAGCTGCTGGCATAATGCGCTATGGATGCTATTTTATTTATTTTTATTTTTTATTTATTTATTTTTTTTTGAGACAGAGCCTCAAGCTGTCACCCTGGATAGAGTGCTGTGGCATCACAGCTCACAGCAACCTCCAATTCCTGGGCTCAAGCGAGTCTCTTGCCTCTGCCTCCCAAGTAGCTGGGACTACAGG